>OENT01000172.1:50891-175437 GCA_900239685.1 Rotaria macrura
CCACAGGGTTCCAGCCTAACTCCCTCAGTATTTATCACTTATCATGCGGACATGGATAACTTCCTGCAAAAATGCTCCTCCTTTTACTTTGCTGATGATCTAGCCGCCACGATGGCGGGAAAAATGGGAGAAAAATACTCCGAGCAATGTCTAGATTTAGAGAAAAGGCTGAAATCATTCTTTGACAATCTTGAATACTACTGAACGCTTTCTGTGTAGCCGATAAACTATGAGAAAACTGAAGCACTTTGGTCAGCTAGGGCATGGGGCATACACGAGGGCCCAAGGTTCCAACTAACCTGTGGAGGCCACCATATTAAATGGTGCGCCTCGTTTAAATATATGGGTTATTGGATCAGTAGAAAACTGGGCTGGTCTTTAATGATCAATAAGACACTGTTGAAAATAAGGCAAAGAGTAGGGATGACTAACACCAGTCGTATTTTTGGAACCTCATCGGCTGAACTCAGAAGAGTGCTCTTCTCATGTTACGTCTTGCCTCTGTTCACATGGCTGTTCGCAATTTTCCCGCTCTTCACAGAATGCCAACGTAACTATATAGAACACTTCTATGCCACTTTTCTAAAGCGGGTATTGCACTGCCAGCATTGGGCGGATCACTTTTTCGAGTTCGTCTGCAATGAAATTTCCCTTAGCAATAGATGCACTAAGTACTGGCAAAAGTATGCCAGAGCCCTAATGAGTACGACAGATGGGAAACTATTTACTGAACAACTACCCTTAAATTTACATAGATCAGAATGGTTAAGCGGGGAAAAGTGAATCAAAGGGTTAAGACGATCGAAACGTTTTAGGGAAACACAACGACACACAACGGCCTTAGAGGAATGCTGGAAATGACTAGATCAGAATCCATCAACTGATACTAGAATAGAATTCCCGCCTGAGGACATTGAGCTATTTAGTGATTTCCCCGAAACCTTCTGATCTCTTTCTCTGCCTTTTCTAAACTTTCTTTCTTTTGCCTTCTTTTGCTTTCTCTTTTTCGTTTTTTCTTCTTCTATGTCTCCTCCATCTTTGACATGTCTGTTGTTGTATTTTGTTGTTATCCGTGTTTGTGCTTCAGCTCCTGCGCTACTATGTGCTTGTTCTCCTCCATCTGGTTGTCAGGTCCGGTTTTGTACAGTTGTTGTTCAAGTCGTGTTCCCTGCTATGGGTCCACTTACTATTAGGTGTTTGTCTCTTTTCTTCTTGCATATGTGTTAGTGTCTGAAGCTGCTTTTATGTCGTCTCATATCTCTGGTGGTCATTTCATCCTCTTTCTTGTCTTTTATTACCTCTTCTCTCCTTCTATTTTATATTTCATATTACTTGTGCGCGAAGGAACTTTTCTCTTGGTACTGTCAGGCCTATATGGGCACAGTTCTATCTATCTTTCTTTCTTTCTCTCAAACTGCAAATAAAAAAAAAAAAAATCATACACCCATAACTAATGAAATAAAAGGAGCGAACCAGATTAAACCAGCTACGTTTGTTTCCTTTGCCAGAGAAATTCAAATGCAGCCTAACGACTATGTGCTAAGCTTATTCAATAGAGAATGTTTTGCTTTACAAAATTGTGTAATTTGCTTTTCAAATACGCATTTTCTTATCGACAAAAACTTGAAAAGATAAGCCCATACTCAATCGTCTAACTGTAATCTCCTATTTTGTGATAATAATTATTGACTTGCGTCAGTCTATGCTCATCAAATTCAATGTTTAAAGTAGCGAATTTAGCACCGATCGATAGAGAATTTTCTACTCAATACTTTCACGACCTTTTCAAGTCCCTGCTTGCTGTAGTTCAACAGAAAGAGGTTTCAATCTGAAGCCTAGTTGAACTTTTGAATGCACTTTGAAAAGTCATCTGTACAGAAGCCACACTTGTTTTATGAGAGAAGTTTTTCATCCTGCCGTTGCGTGTAGAATTAAAATTTGAATAAAATGGTATAACTGTTAAATTGAACTTACGTTGTACCGAATTAAAAAAAGAACAGCGTCCTGGGTCTGCCCAAAAAACCCAGTGTTTTATAGTGCTTTCACAATTTTTAGTTCAATATTTCTTCTTCCAAATATTTCTTCACCAACTTCTGAAATATGCATTAAAAAGATACAGAATTTTACGAGAAATCTTGTGTCATAATTGAAGTTTCCGCATGACTGTAAGTTGAAAAGATTATCATTTCTTTTTCATTGTTTTATTGTTGCAGCTGAACGATTGCGTATGTGTAGATATTTTCAATTTTTCATCGATAAGAAAAAGCGTATTTGAAAAATAAAGTACACATTTTCTGTAGAGCGAAAAATTCTCTATTGAACAAGCCTAAAACATAACCGTTAGACTGCGCTTCAGTTTCTCAGACGAAGGAAACAAAAGCGACCGGTTTAATCTAGGCCACCAGTTAGACATGGTTCGTTGTAAGATGATTGTTTTCTTTATGAAAATATCTTGGTGAAAATATATTTTGTGTGGGCACTCATGAAAATCGAGAAATCCATTTCAAAGTGTGTATTGGAAAAATTCAAGATTCTCAAGCGATTCACTGTGCCGATGTTAAAAATTCCAGATAGAATTATGAAAACCGTAGCGTTTTTGTTTTAAACATCAGCTCATGAAAGACATGCAATTGTGAATCAATTGTTTTGCATTTTTTCCATAAGATCTTTTTCGACATGAAATACATTGTTTTCACGTGGCGTTCATAGTGGATGACGTTCTCGGTCAAGATGGAGACGTTCTTTTATGTGCATAACAGAGCAGAGTTCACTAGAAAGTTCTTCTGAAAACCGATGTCTCTAATATTGATGAGTTAATAAAATCAAACATGATATCAATCTGCAATATTTCAAAATATGAATAGTATTCTGAGAGTCAGAATGTGGATGGGCGTGTCTACGTGTTACTATGTGTGTGGGCGGATGTAGGTGTCGATATGATTGTCGATAGTTGTACATTGGAATACTATTCAAGGGAGGGCACACATTATTCTTTAATCGTTTTTGTAAAAAAATCTTCAGAAAATTGGCGAGACGCAAGCATATATTCTTCATCGTCAGTACTATAAACTGATCTACTATTAGATGTTTGTGCAAAGGAATGGTATCTCTCAGTAATATATCAATCGAGAGATTTTTGTTAGTAAATAAATATATTCATATGATAGAAGCATAAACAATCGTTATGTCAAAAAATGAGCTTTTCGAATAATAAACACATATGTTTGGGTATTGTTTAAGAAGAGATCAAAATCTATGTCTACATGCAACGCACGCCCTAGATCCGTAACCATTTGTGTGATACGTTATTGTCGAAGGTACAGTAATATGATTAAAGATCGAGAGATGTTTCTTTCGAATAAGAAATAATTAATAGCAACGATTCAAATTTTTCGATGATAGAATTGCTCTTATTCACTCCAAAACGAAAGATTATGGAAAATCTGTAAATTTTTTTGTATTACGAAGATTCATTTATTGTATGAATTCATGTACTCTAAAACGTCAGAGTATTCATGTCTTTAAGATGATGTCAAACAAGAGTTTCAATTTTCATGAGACTCTATCATTAGTTATCTAATGAAATTAAGAATATTATCATGGCATGCTTGTTGAAAATAATTAATTTTTTTTCTAAAATTCGACGCAGCAAGAGAAATTTACCAACTCCGTATTAATTATGTTTACTACGTAGTGTGTAAAAAGTTTCACCAATTTTCTTTACTCTGATTGCTATATCTGATATGCAAAATACCATCAATTTTATCACAGAGTTGGCCTGTGGTGTCATTATATATATATATATATCAAAATGTACGATCGATTTTCCTTTTTACTCCTCGAATATAACACATCGAACATCATCATGACTATATGGCTACAAATTTCATTCACACAATTCACAGTCTATGCATTCATCATTAATGTTTTCACATTCTAATAATAAGATACGATCTTTCATGAATCGTTAAATGAAGATAACTATTATGCCTACGTTTAAATGTAGAAATGCATAAAATGATTGAAATTTCTGACTATTTTACAAGTGATTCGTTCAAAAGCACCTTTGATTCAAATGTTAATTGTTTTCTTTTTTTCTATTCTTTTCAAATATATATATATTATTTCAAATCAATAAATGTATCACATAGGCATGTTATTTTGCTTGCATACAACTTTGTTGCCATCTTTCTTACAAAGAAAATTGCTGGCTTCGATTTAAATATCATTATGATGTTAGTATTTGAAAAAAAAGGGCACTAACTGATAAAAACTGAATGCTTCTCATAAGAAAGAAGAAAATGTTGATGAGTTTCTCATGGTTGAATCACAAGTGCCTAGTATAACTTGTCATTCGTTGTATTATTATTGATAAATACTATTTGAACTCAACGATTGAATAACTAATACGATTTGGCATTTCATAATAGCTTAAGTTTCTCTATTCATGTCAAGACCAACAGAAGTCCTTGTTGATAATTTCTTTATTTCAGGAATGAAAAATTGAAGCCATGCTATGTGTAAAATTCCAATTTGAGTCCATTCGAAGATAAAGAAAATAAAATAATGAAAGCAACTTAGAAAGAAATGCTATGTATCCTTTCATAATAATAGTTTTATTCAATATTGATGTTTAGCACAATAAAAAACATAGATTTAAATCGGGACAGGAAAGAATATTATCTTGCAGCACACGGATCCAAGTGAATGAACCGTTTGTTCGTAAGCGACATCAATGTTGTCAAGTTGATTTCTTACCTTAGATATGACCAATAGAAAAGTAGAGGAAATCTCTTTTTGCTCCTTTTATATATATGATATTCATTTACCTGTGTCACACCTTTATTATGGTATGTTTTTTTTTTCGATCTAATTTATGATTCTTGATAGATAATTAATAAGTATCTATAGATCGTTATGTAACGTGAAAAACAAATACTACGAAAATCATTTTTTAACTGTTGTAGATGTTTTCTTTTCAAAATCCTCAATATCTACCATCAACATATTGTCTATTGATACCATCAGGTAAAATGAAGTAAGAATATCTATATCTATATATATATATATATATCAATGAAATAAACAATCGAAAAGAAGTAAAACTTTAGCTGTTTTATCCACAAATACGATACATCTGTTATAGAAAGACATTGACAAACATGTAGACTCATTTGAAAAATAGTCATTTTAAACTTTTTTCCCTAAGTTGTGAGTAATATGTCGAACAGAAATAATTATTTCATTCATTTGAAAATGGCTCTCGTCTACTATTGCATTTCCATGTCGAAACATAATTTGATCTATATGATCAAGATTAGATATGATCTAGAGAAAAAGTTCTTCTTCATTATTCCATCGTTTATTATGAAATATTTTCTTTTGTTCTTTCATAATCTTGTGATCAAATGAATAGGTCTAGATGTATGTTAATGAAAATCATACGAAAACAAATCTTCACGTGTTTTAAGTCAAAAGGTTAGAAAATAATTTTTAATTTACATCGAGGAAAGATAAAAGATTTCTTTATGATAGACAGTCCTTGGTTTATTTTTTTCTCATTTGAATGATTATTTCGCATGTTTTTTTTTTCTCTTCACATGACTGAGTTTTTATACTTACATATTTGCATGCTCTTTTGATTATGTACTGTCGATGTCTTACGTTGAAGGGTACAAAAAAAATCCACGTTCGTATTCATATTTCAACGCTTTAATTTTCTCTACTCGTCATTTATCATGAATATTTCTCACATCATCATTTCATCAAAATGGTAGAAAAACATTTTCTTTCTGCTCTCTCTCTTCTTTGACTCTTCTTATTCATAAAAATGTCACTAGTATATATGATTTACTCTTCTTTTTGTTTATTCAAATTTTCGATTACTAGAATATTTATTTACATTTTAAAGGAAATAAGTACTATTTGACGGCAAGGTATGAGCAAAGATGGGCTGATTATAAAGGAGAGCGTGATTATTTCTCCGGAAAAAGCAAAAAAAAAGTCTCATACCACCAGCAGTGAACAATCATTACAAGAAGAAAATCATGATTCTCAATATGAACAATTTATGGAAAAATTTGAACAACTTGATCTTATGGACGAAAATAAGGTTGTCAGTTTTTTTTAATTTTATTTTCCAATACCTAGATTATTTCTCTGACGGGGAAAAAGAAAATTTTCATTGTTATTTATACTTCAGCAAGAAGAGAAATAGAAAGATCAGAATGGCAAAGTTTTAAATATGGTCATATTGTTTTATTGAAACTACAAAATTTATGTACGATAATTGAGATCCTGATCATTGGGTTAGAGAATTTACTTCTTTTCTTTTGTTCCATGAAATAGAACATCAATTAAACGAAACAATTATAAATTTTAAATATTCTCACAGATAATATTTAAAGTATCTCATTTAAATCTACTTAATCAATAATTGTTACATTTTTTTAGGATTTCGATACGGATTCAGGTGTATCATCATTGAGACAATCATCTGATAAAGTGGTTACGTCAGTATCACGAACAACTATAATATTCGATGACGAATCCGATAATGATGAAAATCTTCCAATAACCAATTCTGTAAATACAGGACTAGGTGATTATGATCGTCGTCGGTCAGATTTCTCATCAGTCACTAATTTTACGCATACACTAGAATTTACTGAATGTCGTTCAAAGTCTCAAGCAAGTAGTTGCGCATCAAGTATTAATCTTCCTCAGCTAATGCCGCCAGCATCAATCAAAAATAATTCAAAGAATTCATCTAGTTCAACGTCTCAATACACACAATTGGTTGAAAACAAAGAAAAACATGGTGTCCGTAAATTTATAAAAAGAATTTTCAAATCATCGTCAAGCAACCAAAAAAACCAAACTAATTCACGAACACAGGTCAGCTGTTCCCCGGCAACTCGACCACTAAATATTGATAATGAGCATGGCACAGCTTATCCACCACTCAGTCCACTACCTGTTACGCAAGGTCCTATTCGATTATTAGTACTTCGACATGGTGAGCGTCTTGATCGATACTATTCATCCCAATGGTTACGACAAGCATTTGATAAAGATGGAAACTTCTGTCGTTTTTCACCGATTTTACCGTAAGTTTCGAGTAAATATGTATATTTGACATATTGTTATTTTTTCGAACTCGACTGAAGACAAATTAAGAAACATATCAAATGAAAACACCCAAAACAAATTTAAAATATCAATTATGTATGCAAATAAATATTTTTCATTTTCAAGCAAATCAATTATTATTTATAGTTTCATAAGAAACAATTCTGAAATCTTCTGTTTAAAAACAAGGCTTTGCTAAATACAACTGTATTCGAAAAAACAAATATATCTTTCACTTGTTTATCTTAATACTACGTTCTTGAAAACAGTTCATCACTGCTTTTCTCATAGGATTAGATAGTACACATACGACATTAGGTTCAACTGGTAAGGGCATAAAACATTCCATGATGACATAACAATTTTGCATTGAAATTCTATTAGCAATTGAAAAACTGAAAGATACTGTGAGAAATAACAATCATAATATCAAAAGTTATAAATCAATTAAATCGTACAAGTGAGAAGTTAGAAGAAGATAAAATTTGAGATCAGCAACTCGTAAGCAGTGAAAGCTGCTTAGAAAGTGGATTTCGATCTTTATATTGGTTTTTTGATTAGTTCTATTTTTAAAGTTAGAATTTTTGCTAAGATTAGTGTTTATATTAAACAACGATTGAATTAAACATGTTTTGAATATTTCTAGATGATGTAAATAGTTATGAAAATCGTCGAAAAGAAGCCTAGTGTATTTTGTCACTTCTAATTGCAACACTTATATACTCTTTATTTTTCTTTTGACGATGAATAGAAAACACATTCACACGATGTCATTTTTGTCGGCTAACTAGTCATATGAGAAACAATAGAAATAAATTAGGAATTTCGAGAGAGAAGTATTAAGATAGATGAATGGGCATGTTTAAAAATACACCTGCATGATAAACTAACTCCTCCCTGTCAATTACTGTAAAAGTCTATCCGTCAGAAAAATTTCAAAAGATGCAACAGAAAGCCATGGAATTTTTAGAAGCTTCTTTTCTCCGAAATTCTTTTTTTAAGCTTTAGCACTAAAAAATCAAGGTTTTGTAAATCAAATTATTGCTTTCCCAAGTAAAAAATCTGGTTTTCCAGTATTTGACTGCTAGTAATGCTTGTTCTAATGACAAAAAGTTTTTCAAAAACTCTTTATTTTCTCGGTAAATTCGAGCAAATAAATAGCCCACTTTTGGAAGAGCGACGTGAATTTCTTTAATAGAAGGTCATCGTCTTTTATTCTGGAAGTGATCGTTTTGTCTGATTTCTATTCATCTTCTGCTATCAATAATTGTCATTGTGAGACATGCATAAATTTAAATTAATTTTCGACCGAATTCTATTCCTCATGATTAGATTTATTGACATACTTATTTGCCTAAACCACTTATAGAGAAACTCTACCATTTCGCGCTTCGATTCGTGATTTCGACCTTGATCCGCCACTGACGTACAAGGGTCTCAAAGATGCTTATCATACAGGTGAATAAAAGTTTCCTTAACTAACTTCATGTATTTTGAATTTAAAAAAAAATATTCGATAGGAACTGTCCTAAAAGATAAAAGTATTAATATTAATTATTGCTATTCATCTCCAGCACTACGTTGTGTTCAAACAGCAGCAAAACTTCTTGAAGGTTTACAATTGCAAAGTAAAATTAAAATTCGGTAAAATCCTTTTTCGATATAATATTCTCATTAACCAAAAACGAAAAAGAAGCTTCTCCTATATTTTAATCAAAGAATTGAACCTGGCCTATTCGAATGCACTGGATGGTATACAGCAAGTGAAGCAAACCATGTTTTAACAATGCCAAGATTTATGACAAAAAAAGAACTTTTAGAAAATAAATATTCTATTGAGAAAAATTATACTGAACAAATGAAAATACCTGAAATATCTCAACTTGAAAGTGAATTAGAATTTTATCAACGTAGCCATGCTGTGACAGCATCGATTATGAAGATGCATGAACATGAATATATTGGCCAAATGCAGCAAGGTCAAGCCACACCACAACAACATCTACATATTCTATTTGTTGGTATGAGAATAATTTTAATTCTACTATTCCTCAAAGAAAACGAATAGCAAACAATCTATTTATTTAGCACATGCTCCAAGTTTAGAAACCTGTACACGTAAATTGTGTGGTGGAAAATTTCGTCCGGATTCATTACCACATGTTATACGAAATGTTGATTTTCTAACAGTAAATTTAGTTTCTATAAGAAAAAACAAAGATTTTTTAAAATTCAATTTAGATGACGGTTATTGAAAAGACGGATAATAATTGCGATAAATGGATATTCAGACGAAGTTCATTTTATGGCGATGAATTTTGAATTTATTTTTATTTTTTTCTATTTTCTTTCTGGTGATTCTTTTAAGATACACACCCAGAACAAGCAGGATCACTATCATCATAAAAAAAAGACAACTGATTGGCTTGAAAGCACACCATTATTGAAAGAAATGTCTCTTACAATAATGGTGTCCTTTCAAGCCAATCATTTCTTTTTTTTTATCATGATAGTGTACTTGCTTGTTCTGCACATGTATCTTTTTTAAAATAAATATATACAAATGATTCCTTTTTTTGTGTAGAACAAAAAAATAGAAGTGAATTTTACTATGTTCATTGTGTCATTTTTTTATTCTACTGTATTGATTTACAAATAATGCTGTATTTTTATTTTCCTATGTTTCACAAAACAAAAACAGCGATAAAAAGCAATATACTCAGTTCATCTAATCTTTTAGATATAAATGCCGTCCTTTTGATTTATAATTATCTCACATAGAATATATACTTATACATATATATATATATACATATTGATAAATATCCCCAATGAACAATTCAACTACTGCAGCAAATACATCAATACCCATCACAAAGATGGTGAATGATCTATTTTTGCAATGGCTTTCATTACCAGATACACGTACAACACTGTGTGCTGCATTACACAGTGTTCGAACAAATAGTAAAACGCCTGATCCTATCATATATCCAAAGGTATATACAAAAACAATCTGAAAAATTGTCGACACAATATTTGTTTTTCTTTTATTTCTTTCGAATTTTTTTCTAGACTTATACAACACGTGGTGGTGGCTTCTCCAAACCACAACATTTCGATTCACCGCCTGTTTCACCCGTACCACGCACAGCTTCAAGTCCACGTAGTGGATTATCTTCAATACCATCAATTGGTGAAAATGCTTATGGTATAACTGGTAGTACTGATGAACGGAAACAACGTTCGCTAAAAAAGAAATATCCAATAGTGAATGGTAGTACCCCTCTTAGCGTTTCTACAATCGGCAGCATCGATCAACAACAAGTAAGTTGTTTTTCTTCCTTTCTTTCTTTCTTTCTTTCTTTCTTCGTTTCATGCTTTGTCGCATTCATGATAAGCGAATTTATGATATCCATACGAAGAAGAAAAAGAAGAAGAAGCAGGAGAATGTTACTTCCATGTACTCCGTTTCCTTTCTACTCTTTTTTCCATCTTTGTTATCCATCCATTACATCATATGGCGTGTGTGTATGTGTGTTATACATGATAGAAAAAAAATATCTCGTCGACGTGCATCGTACCATTAGTTGTAGATATCCTCGAGAGAGCAATACTCGGTGACAGCATGATGGAAAAGATGAGGAGAAAGAGAGAATAGAAGAATCGTCATATTCGTTGTTTGTTGATTTAGTATATCGTTGTATATACGCATTGAGGTTAGAAGAATGCTTGTAGGACAAAGATCTGCATTGATATAGACAGGCAGTTAACAAGAATAAAAACGACATAGAGAGAGGTCAAAAAAGAAAACTGATTTAAATAAATTAAAATAAGTAATGTGACAATCTTTATTTAACCGTTGAAATTTTATATACATTAAGTTTTTTCATCGTTGAGAATATGTACATAGTTGACAAAGAATTATAGACTTTTAAAATATATTTGACATGTCTAGATTTTGTATTCAACACCGCTATTAGACAAATATACATATATATATATATATATATATACATACATATATAACTATATATATATATATTTAGTTATATAGTTATTTATTTATTTATTTATTCTGTTTACCACCTACGCACTGATTAGTCATACATCGGTATTTGATATCAGTATATAGGATACGGTTGTTGGCATAGTTAAAAAGAGGACTAGATACTTCATACAACCATTCTTTTACATTTTTTCTCTTTCTTTTACTTTCGACTCACTGTTTTTTTTTTATTACGAACATAATTGTCGAAATTTTTCTCTTTTTTTTGGCTTCGATTTTGTTTATTTTTTCTTTCTACTTTCATCTTTAACTCATTCGCTCTCTCGACTCATAAATGAAGTAGTGAGTAAGAGGTGGGTCGGCACTCTTGTCGATTTTGCGGTTCGCCGACGTACACACATAGAAAGCTTATCACAAGTGTTAAGCATTAAAAAAAGGAGAGCGCTCGAAAGAAAAAGGGAGAATAGGGAAGAGATGGAACGAGTCAAAATGAATAACGTAAAAAAAACCGAAAGAAACAATTTGTTGTATGTGTGCGCATGTATGTGAGAAAGAGAATCACGGCGAAAGTCATAAAGACAATTCTTCCTCTTACACTCTAGATGTTAAGAGTATGACAGTGACCAGTGTACCTTGTCAGGTGGTTCGCTCGACCACCCAAGTTTATTTCAATATACGAATCGATCAGAAACGCCGACGGGCAATACATTTTTGTGAACAATGTCGATATTATGGCCGCTATTGTGATGCTATTCATAAAGGTAGAAATAGAAAAAAAACATCGATTTAAAGATTTATTTTTGATTATCTGTCTCTCTGAGTCAGATAAAAAAAGAACGATAAAACCACACATATTTTTGAATCCATACAGGCTTTTGTCGACCTGTTTCGACACCATTGGCACGCATATCGATATCACCGAAAATTCCGAAATCACATATCAATTTCGTTTTCGAAAAGCGTTATCCAGCTGAACAAATACAGCAACATATACAACAACAAATTCGACAGAAATTCACCAATCCAGAGGCTATATGGCCACTTAAACCACAAGCAGTAGTAGGACAATCGACTATTCCCGATCAGCAACATCGATCGGCTTTCTTCATTTCTGAGGTAGTTGCATGACTAATAGCTTATATTATCTTGTGAATTATTCATTAAGAAATTTATCGTAAAACATAGCTAGACGGATTTCAATTGAACTTTCATTTTTTCCTACTCTCGTTTTTGTTTCTTCTTCATTTTTCTAAATCTATTTTTTATTTGCAAGGTAACCGGTGGAAAACTTTCACCTTCTCAAGTAATCAAATCAGAACCTGTATCGTCTTCACCATCAACATCGACAAGTGTTCTACAAAATCGAATATCATCATCATCATCATCATCATCAACAGCAGCAACCACAAGTACACCATCAAATGAGACTATATCAAAACAGACACCTGTATTACAAGCACGTTCACAATCACCGACAACAGTTACTCGTGATGTATCACCAACACCAACTTCACCGAAGCCAGCGAGTAGTGGAGTTGCTTCTTTACGTGAACACTTTGATACTTTTGAATATTCACCATCAATATCAAAAGCTAAAACTCCGACAAGCGCTAAATCAACAATTTCATCATTACCTAATGACAATGCCCAACGACAAACATCTGTGCCATCGAAAACAACATCACCACAAACAACGACAGCAACTATCAAAGACGTATCACCAATACCAGATACATCTGTTAAACCTGAACCAATAACGAAAAAAGTTGAAACTATTCCTAAATTTTATTTTCCTAACGGACAAATAGCAACAGCATCAACGATTGAGACAGTAATTAGTAAACAATTACGTCAAGTTAAAGAAGAACTGTTTGTACCAAAACATGATAAAGTGCATTTCGAAGATTTTGGAAAACTAGCACAAGTATTAATCAAAATTAACATGTCACATAAATAATTCGTTCATATACTTTTATTCATTTTAGTTAGTTGATTTGAGTTTATACTGGAAGACACCATTATTTCGTGCATGTGTACAAGAATCACTAGGATCAAAAGCAACTATAACGACAAATACAACTGTAACATATTTACAATTCGAATCTTTTTGGAAAAGGTATAAATAGAATGTGCTTACTGTATTGATTATTATTCAGAAAAGAAGTTTATCTCTTGTAGAGTGTGCAAACATCATCATGACCATGCATCGAAATTTGTTCATTTACTAGTTCTATCATCACCATCGTCATCGGCAACGAATCGTCAATATTTAACAGTTGATGATTGGGATTATTTAATTCAAGATATTATTGATACACATCCTGGTTTGAAATTTCTACGTGAAGCACGAGAATTTCATTCACGTTATATCAAAACTGTTATTGCTAGAATTTATTATAATGGTAATAGATCTTGGTCGGGAAAGTTAACTGTACCAGAATTGAGACGATCAAATTTTCTTTCGGTAATGCATGTCTCTTATTTAAGAATTGATTTAGGTTTTAGTTCATGAAAAGAATATTGTAGGAATAAATCATTCTAAGAGTATACAAATTCAGTAGTAAGTATGATTATGTCTCAACAACGAGTTCCACGAGTAAATGATAGTTTATACTATATATACTTATCTCCCATTTCGGATATCGGAGTGTTAATAAGTGTTGAGTCCTATAGAAAAAAAGAAAAGACTGGTGTCTTATTGATTATGACGCATAGTTGTGTCTGTTATGATGCAAATAACAATGGCCGAGTACTTTTTTGTTAATCATCTCTTAACACCAATCGTTAAGTACCTGTACTTGATATGTTGTTTTTTTCTCTTTTCTTTTGATAACATTCGATCTAGAATTAATATTCTATTTGCTTTAGACTCTCGATCGAATCGAAGAAGAAGAAGATATTAATCGTATTCATGACTATTTTTCATATGAACATTTTTATGTAATTTATTGTAAATTTTGGGAATTAGATTCTGATCATGATTTACTAATTAGTCGCGATGATTTAGCTAAACATAATAATGGAGGTAATAGAAAAAGTATTCTATTTCAATTGATCAATTATTGGGCATGTTGTTTTTTCCTCTAGCTATTTCAAATAAGATGATCGATCGAATATTTTCGGGTGCTATATCAAAGTAATCTATTAATTAAAATTGATTTCAGTCGATTCGTCAATCGATAAATATTTCTTTTAATTTTCTTTTTTTTTTGTAGTAGTCAAAATATGCGTGAAGGAAAAATGTCTTACTATGAATTCGTATGGTTTCTTATATCCGAAGAGGATAAACGTTCACCAACCAGGTAAATAAATATACATTTGTGTGTGTCTGTACTTCTATGAATAACATGAAAGTTTTCTGTTGTTTTTTTTCTTATTTATTCTAGTATTGAATATTGGTTTCGTTGTATGGATTTAGATGGTGATGGTGTATTATCGATGTTTGAATTAGATTATTTCTATCAAGAACAAGTACATAAGATGGAAATCTATGGTATTGAATACATGCCATTTGAAGATTGTATATGTCAAGTAGGGATGAAAAGAAAAGAGAAAAAAAATTGAAAAAGAAAACAAGAAATCGTTCTATTTTGAATTTAGATGCTTGATTTAGTTAAGCCTGAAGAAGAAAATAAAATTCGCTTAAAAGATTTAAAACGATGCAAATTAACAAATGTTTTTTTTGATACATTTTTCAATCTTGAAAAATACTTAGACAATGAACAAAAAGATCCGTTTTCAAATGTTAAAGTAAATCTTATTGTGTTATTTTTATTATTTAAGTTAATTACATGTATACATATTTATTTATCTAGGATCCTGATTCACCTGATGTATCTGATTGGGTTAAATTTGCTGAAGCTGAATATGATAATTTAACACATGAAGATGGAGCCAATGAAAATGTTGAGGATGCGTAAGATTCATAGAAAACACACAGACAATCTTAATTCGATATTTTTCTTTTTTTAATTATCTAATAGAAATTATGATGATGATTTTGAAGATGAAGATGAAGGTGTTGGAGGATCTACTAATGAACAACCGACGACTAAACGAATGGGTATTGGTGCTGGAAGTAGTAGTGCTGTTTCACCACCACAACGACTTGGTTTAAATAATAAAACTAACGATTTAGATGAACGATGGAGAGATTAGAATGCATTGAGTTGAACGACTCAACCCGTTCGTCTTTCTCTCGTTCACTCTTGCTATTTTTTTCATCTTTAACTGTCTTTTTTGTTCTTTTTGTACTATCTGTTTTTCTCTTTCTCTCTCTCTCTCTCTCTCTCTCTCTCTTTAACGCAATCTCGGAAAATGTACTTCTATATCTATTCTGTTCTTTTTGTGTTTTTTTTTGTTTGTAAACAAACGAGAAAGAAAAACAAGGAAATTTTTGATTTGAGAAAAAAACTTACCGTTTCATAAAGGATGGAAATGAAGAATTTGGACCTTTCGATGAAATTGATGAACGGAAAATTGTGAATATTCAACGGTTGTAACGTAATGTTCTCAAATATTTATTGACTATTTACTAGCGACTTTACTGGCATTTCGATAGTTTGTGATTATTGACATTAGAAAATTTTGTTTGAGGTTTATTTTCTAGTTTTTACTCATAGAAATACGAGCGTTTGTTTTTTTTTTCGTCTAAATTCAAATTTTCGAGAAATCTTAATAATCTACTTGGAAAGTGAAATGCATGTCGATGAGCGAACTTAGCAGCAATTGAAAACAATACGAAATTATTTATAAGAATAGAAAAGTACGAATCAAGACATGACACTAGTCATAGAAGTAAACTTTTGTTGAAATACAATTCTAGAGAAGAGTTCTTCGAATATACTTCTAGCTTACTACATATGCATATGTAAAAATAAAACTCGAGTGAGAATAGTAAAGAATCTAAGAGAAAACTCCAATACTTCCCATTTAGCGCAATATTAGCTTGAAGCTCGATCATTCATATGATGAGTAAGTCTTTCTTCATAGGATCATGGTTAAGTAAAATCGTGCAGAAGTCAACTAGGAAAAAGAACATCACAGTAGACTTATCTCCTCTTCCTCATTTCATCGGTACTATCTAAGCAGAGAAAATTTTTCAATAACGCATTTGAGTGCCCGAAAATGGACGGAAAATCGAGACAAGTGGACGTGTTTGCATGACAATCGACGTTCCCGTATGTGAGTGAAAAACGCTCATTTTCCCACCTTCTTGTGCATTTACTCGCGTTTACAACTAAAAAACGCTTGTCAACGCATAAGAAAAAAGAAGTAGTAGTCGTTTATTGCAAAATCGATATCAATGACTCGATCATAATAAGAGTTCTTAAGTATTAATAAAATGACCAGTATTTCTTTTTTCTTATGCGTTTACGAGCGTCTTTTAGCTGTAAATGCACAAGAGGGCGGGAGAATAAGCGTTTTTCACTTACAATTGGGAACATCGATTGACATCCAAATACGGCCAATTTTTTTCGAATTTCTGTCACATTTTTGGGTGCTTAAACGTATTGTTGAAAAATTTTGCCTGATTGAGTGGGCCCAAGAGAAAATCAATGAGACAGTTATGAAAAGTTGTAGTATTAGACATAAATTGATTTATTAATAACCTATTATTATTGTAAACATCATATGAATGGTATGACATTTTTCAATGATTGATTAGCAAAAAAATTTACAATGTCATTTCGTTTATGTTTGAGACTAAAATGAATAAGAATAAATGTTATGTTAGGATGTTGTTCAATAATAGGTTTGAGACCATTCCAATGTGTATGTCCTTTATCATTTGATTGTTCACCATCTAAAAATGAAAATTCACATATGATAACAGGTATTTTATCAAATAACACTTCAGTTGAATTCGATCCAGATGCAAAAACATCTGGTGTTGTATCACCAAGAAAAGCGAATAAAGGTATAAAAATTTGTTCCATTACGTCTATACTTTGTTTTCTTAATTCATGAATTTCTTTGCCAGTTAAATCAACATAATCAACTTTAAGTTTCTTACGTTTTTCATAAAATACATAACCAACACAAGGAACAGTATGATGACAACGAATAATTTTAACACGAAAAGAATCACTCAAGTCAATAGTTTGTTGTTCCGAAACACCATGTAATGAATAACGTTTAGTACAAGTCACTTTAGCTTTCTCATCACCATGATCATTAAGTAATTGAGCACTAGTTAGATAGGCTTGAAAATAATGTATAGATTCATTAGGGACATATATATTGAGTGGCATCGGTGATGAAGGAGAATACATTAATGGAATTTGAAATGAATGATCACCATGTGCATGTGTTACAAATAGATGTCGAAATTTATTCTTAGTAACAATTGTACCTGCATCGAGCATCATATCCATTTCGGGTACAAATAACGCTGTTGCTTCACCAGCTCGAGAAAAACCAGTAAGAGTTAGACGATTATCAAGAAATTTGATTGTAGTCAGGGGATGCATTTTTATTTTACAAACGTCCACTTAGAGTATTGTCTGACTTTATTCAATATATTCTCACTATATACTTCCATCATGACTGCAAGTTTCAACAACAAACTATTATGATGTGTCACGAGAAATAGTTATTGTGAAATTCTACCATTTTATTATGCAAGTTCGAATTTTTCATTTTTGTGGCCATGATGTAGTAAAAAATTGAAAACATTTCTACTTTTTGTTGACCTGTACTAGCTTTTTTCTATTCTGAAAAACCGTAGTACACAACAGGAAAAATGATTTGACAACTATTCATGCAGAAAAATGATAAATTACAAACTATGAATAGAAAATTCGTCAAGCAAATCAACAGACTCACTACTATAGATGAAATAGAAAAATATTTCACTCTCTATTCTTCGTGAACCACAATTGCGTATGATGAATAATTTAAAAGAAAGTCTCATCCTTGTATATGAGAATCATTAGAATAGTTTTTTTTCAACGTGTATTATCGTAATTATTTTTGTCTGTAAACTGGAGTTGTCAACTCAAATATATTAAAGATCAACATGACAGTTAGACCATCTGTCTATTTTGCATGGTTCGTGTTGTCTGTAATTGATTTGATGGCTTCTACTGAGACCTTTCTTATACAAAGCTGTGAAGTTAAGGCTATACAGAAAACGCTTGGCAGTTTGTCATAAACTTATAATTAGAATCTAGCACGAATAAGACCAATTTCATGCCTTCAATCTCTCGAGGAAAATTCTATGTTTAGAATTGGAACTCTTGTAAAGTAGTCGTTCTCATACGTGATCTAAATTAGTTGAGTTTTACTTTTCTACAAGGCTTGCCGTCATCTAAAATTGTATCCCTATGAAACTTAAGCGATGCTCTGATCTAGGACAACGATCATCGTAGATTCATACCATAGATATGAATTTATTTCATTTTATTCATCAGACATGGAAGAATTCGGAGCATATATAACACACATCTGTAAAGCACGGTGTGTCCATTTTTATCTTTGGGTGTATGATCATAGTGCACACTATTATATGACTCAATCTTCCAATCGTATATCTTCGTGGCACTCATATAAAGGAGTATGATTCTGTACGAAGTAGAATGGATCAGTAAGGATATTGTGTACGACTCACATGTACGAAGAAAATACATGTCTAGTCTTTTTCGTCATAAATAAATTACCGTACATGACATTGTGACAAATGATCATCGTACTGAGTCATATTTCTGCATATATATATACTCGCATGTATTTAAGTTGGGAAGGCCAGTATGTTTCAGTGTATTCTGTTCCTTTGTCGTTTACTATGGAATACATGCAGAAAGTTAAAAAAAACGCTGTACATATCATAAAACAGCCGTGTATATAGTAACCAGTATCATATTCAATGATATTTTCCTCAATAATTCTTCGGAAACAATCTAAGATAACTAGAACGAAATAGAAAACTACTGTTATTATTGAAACATTCTTTCTTGACTTATGCCGAGATATATGATACGAATATCTCTAATCTTATGGTATATACGTACACTTATGATGTTGATATTTGTGTATGTGTAAACTATTTAGAATGTTTGCTAGAGTCAATGTTGAATGAAATTTATTCAAGGACAAATCATCATGGAAGATGACATTGATTAATTATATTTTATTCTTTCGTTTGGATGACGAATACGGTTTATGTAAAGGACAAGTTAAGTTGAAGTGTGAAAGACAACAAAGATCTAATAAAATACAATATTGTGGCTGATCAATACGATAGTATTCGGTTTTAGCTGTATGTTATTAATGGTTGCCGTATTTTTACAATGGTTACTAACAGCAACATTTCATGGTCTTTGCCAACGATAGTTATTTAGTATTATACAATGAAACATTGTTCATAATAATAATTGTTAACGAGCATCGTAAAACAGCTGTCGTTTTTAATCATAATAGATTGATATATGACCATGAGCGATGAACTGAGTTCATAAAATTATTTAAATTGGAATTACAATTTGATTTCTTTTCTTTTTATTTGCTACTAATTTCAATATGCTACTCTTGCTAATGATGAACACTGATTGAGATAAATCTATGAATAGTTTGTTTTGTATGATTCATATTTTTCATCTGTTAATATAACCGTTAGATTTAAGTTTTCTTTAAGTTAATATTATTATAATTATTTGGCGACTTCATTAAAGGTTTTTTCTTTCTTCTCTCGTTTGAACATAAACAATATTATAATCTTGTCTGAACTCATGATCAAACGTATTTATTGGTTGTTTTGTTTTTTATATCCATTCACTATTAACTTCATTACAATAGCATTGAGTTTTTTTTTAATAATTTTTTTTCTTAGACAGAAGAATAAAAAGAATCTAGTCTATCTATATCGATCAACTATTCATTTATCGATAGAAGTTCTCGAATTAAGACACATATTGAATAAACGACCTTTTTTGTAACGTCTAATAACCTTGTAGTTTACACTTCAGAATCCTAGTGTTCATATTCATATTAGAACAAAGTATTCCTATTGTTCGACATAAAACAACACATTGTTCCACTGTAGGCGACCATGTTCATTCATTTTTTTCATATCAATTTTTATTCGTTCTTCACTGGTGTAAATGTCAGAAATCCTTCTAATCATAGGATGGAAGTAATAGCCAACTTCTTTTTCATCATCTCTATTACACATGCGTGTGGCCTTCAAGTTTACGAATCTATGTTACACTAAAACTGCCTAGAGAATGAAGGTAATGAAGAAAAGAAGAAAAAAAACAAGCAGAAAAATCGTTTTACATCTACGCTACTCGTCAATGTGTTTTTTCATTTTTTTTTTATTGAATCATTTTCGGTCTGGTGTTATTCTACTCAGCTGATGAAATCACAAGTGACATTGTAAATTAATCGATTAATGTATCAACAGGTAACAAAGGAAAAATAGTTGAAAAACCATTGTCTGACTTGAGTGAAAGAGTTGTTCATGTAGTCAGCTGCTAGTCAATTTGGTAATGAATAAAATGACCGCAGACGTAGGTTAGAAACGACGCTTGTGTACGTGTGACCATACTGAGAGAAGGGGAGAAAAAGAATATAAACGCAAGACAATCGATAGGACACGAAGAAAGGAGAAAATGAAAGAAACCGTCTACTGACCAAACATCGCAAATTATTTTCTTCATTCAGTCGAATGTATGCATAAAGTAAAGGACAGTTGTTCTTGATTAATACAAACATAAGCAAGTATGCTTGTTCTCGATCCATTGAAACGAGCATTAGCAAGAGAAATATCTGATGGTCATCAAGTAAGAAAAATGAACATGTTTTTATTTCTTCTCAGTTGAGTTATTGCTGAGAAGTTCTAAGTTTTAACCTTGAACATTATCATTGGAGTAGAAAGAGAAATAAAAACGAAACCATCGCGTACACATATCTATTGATAGTCTCGACAATAATCTACATTTGAAATAAATATCATTTTGTGATATACAATCGACGATAAATATCTCATAAAGACTTGTCGTTCTTTTTTTGTATGAAATTTACTAAAGATGAAGAAGTACTCATCGTTGTAGTAGTAGTGTAAAGGTTTTCTTTTGTTGTCTGATAAAATTATCAAGTTACTTCTGTATAAAAGTCATTCGGTCGTTTTAGATGAGTTGACCTTTTTCTTTATCCGATTTTATTGCAATGCAAGTAAAGTGAATTCTGAAATTTTTAATTAGACATCGACTTACTAGTTGAGTTCTTTTTTGTCGCTTGTTCATTGAATGAAAAACTCATTCGATCAAATATATTTGAACAAGATTAATACGCAGGTCAATATAGGTCAACAACAGAATACAGTAGTAGAGTATCACTAGAATCAAAGTAGAAATCATTAAATTCATCAGATTGCATTGTTGAGCTAAGTCGAATATTGTTGGTCTGTTCCATTCGAAATAATGAATTGAACAATGTCGAATTTTTTCGATAATGAAAAAGTAGTAAAACATATCTAGGGATGTGTCAAATTACCGAGATACACTAAAAGCAAATGCTCAATATCAGTTCATTCGAATCCATACATAAAATCAAGACATGCGTATTCATTTCATATACAACTAATCATAGACTCAATGAAACTCTATCGTAATCAAAATAATTCATCTAATCTGACAAGTGAAAAGAAACTATTCAGCAGATAGTTTTTAATGAGACAATGATATACAATAGATAGGATCAATCTTAATGTTATTGAAATATTTTACTGTCTGTTTAATTACAAAATTTAATAGGTATCCAACGGGTCAATTAGTACATCTAAAATATCTCGAGGTCGTGTTCCATTGCCATCAAATGATGAAATATCATCAGCAACAGGTAGTTTAGATCATAGCAAAAATGAATACGATCAACAAATCTATACCAATACATATCCTCAATATGATCCAAATTTGAGTTATCATGGATATGATTTAAGTCGAGACGTATCTGAATATCAATTTAGTACTGGTGATAGTCATACTCAACAACAACTGAAGGTAAATTATACTCAATTACTATGAAACAAAAGCAAAAGGTAATATTTCATGAAAATATGAAGGGTCAACCAATATCAGCTCCGAAAAAATCTCGTTCAACTTATAATTCGCAAAGTGAACTCGTCAAAAATAAAAGTGGTCGTGATCAATGGACAGGTCGTTTTGACTTTTTCTTTTCAAGCCTTGGTTATGCAGTTGGATTTGGTGCTGTTTGGCGTTTTCCATATTTGTGTTATCGAAATGGTGGAGGTAAACAATTAGAATTCAATAGAATTTGTTTTTCATGAAACATTTAATTACATTTTCAGGTGTTTTTCTTATACCATATGTTATCTTTCTATTTCTACTTGGTATTCCATTATTTTATCTTGAAGTTAATCTTGGTCAATTCACTTCACAAGGTCCAGTTCAATGTTGGAGAATGGCTCCAATCTTCAAAGGTAAATCTTGTTTTTCGTTTTACGAAATCAACAATGGCAAGAACAAAAAAACTCAAGTGTTCTATTTTTACGTACGATAATCTCATCTAGGACTTGGCATTTCGATGAGTTTAATGTCATATTTCCTGACAGTTTATTATGCTATGTTACTCGCTTATTCCATTCTTTATTTTATACTTTCATTTCGTCGAAAACTTGAATGGACAACATGTGGCTCATGGGCAAGTCTAAGTATGTCAACGAATTACAGTTTTTGTTTATAATTTATTCTTTTGAGAAAATGAAAAAAACTCTACTTTTCACTTTTTCAAATAGATTGCACAGACGACTTTTCTAAATTTATCATGCGTTGCAATCTTGAAAATACATTTAAAGATCCAAATGGTCGTTGTTATACATGGACAGACCAAGGTTTAATACCAATCGGCTGGTGGGATGTAAAAAGTCGTATACAATATCAAAAACCTGTTTTACCAACGGATGACTATTTCAAGTAGATAAAGATTTTGAATAATGAATTTGAAATTTTCTTGATTAATTAACTATAATTATTGTTTTTTTTCTATTCTTCCCTGCTCAGTAATTATATATTGAATAAATCACCAGGCATGGGTTCTATATCAACGGTGGAGTGGCCACTAGCATTAAGTTTATTAGCAGCTTGGACGTTAGTCTTTATTTGTCTTTGTCGTGGAATAAAAACTTCGGGCAAAGTAAGAACAATTGAAAATAAAAGAATCATGTTTATTTTTCTTTTTATTAATAATAATTATAATCGTTTCAGTTGAAATTATATGTAAGTATAATTAGTATATAGAGGGGATATTCTGCATGTAAATAGATGAGATTGTTTGTTTTTGATTCAATAGCGTATGCTTATTATTGATCGTCTGATTTCTCCAGATTCATGTTTTCTTTTATTGAAAATCATAAACGAGAGAACATAATTGCAACCAAGTTTTTTCTATGCTTATAGGTTGTTTATTTTACTGCTGTGTTTCCTTATGTTATTCTTCTTATACTTGGCATACGTGGTTGGACATTACCGGGCATGTCACAAGGAATCTATTTTTACATGAAACCCGATTTTAGTCGATTGGCTGATCAACGTGTATGGAATGATGCTGCCAATCAAATATTCTTTGTACTATCTGTTGCCTACGGTGGTTTAATAACATTGTCAAGTTATAATAAATTTAATAGAAGTACACTTGGGTAAAAGACAATATATGAATTCGATTCTTCAATAATGTTACCGTTGTTGTTCTTCGTTTCTTTTTGTAGAAATACGTTAATTATTTCAATTACGAATGTATTAACTTCAATATTTGCTGGTTTTGTTATATTTGCATACCTGGGCTATTTATCTTACATAACAGGACAAGATGTGAAAGATGTTGTATCGCAAGGTGAACATAAACATAACTATTAGATTGATGTATGCTTCGTTGTTCTTATATGTCAATATCTCTTTGTATGCATAATAGTTTCAGTAAGCTAGTATAATAGTATGTAATTTCTTTGAATAATTTATAGTACCGATATTGTACTAGTCTTTCTCTTCAGCAGAAACAAGATGCATCAAATGTATGGGATTTTTTATTTTAGCATACGTCTATGCTTATTTTTTATTTTAACTTCCAAAACTTCCTGATTTCTATATCTGATACGGAGACTATTTCATGATTATTATACAATTCATAAATCTCTTCCGAGTTCGATTGCAACAATGATTTTGTAATAAAAATATTTACTGATCGACACGAAAGTGATACATATACTTATTCACTAAAATATGTACTAAAAATATAATCGTTATATTCGTCTGCTTCAAACATAATGATTGACGTACATGATAGAGTCCGACTGTATTTGAGTCAATTTATGTTGATCAATCAGATATTCTTTCAATAGAAAGTACTGTTCGTAGAGGATTATTTGATGTGCCTATGAGTACATTTATTCGTGTGTAGGTAGATATGAATGGTGATTAGACGAATATACAGATCCATAAATTATTTATTATAATTTTCAATGACTAGTTTGTTTATTTTATTTTATGTTTTTGAATCTATAAGAGTTCCATTTTGTTGCACTCATCTTTGAAATATTGATTTACCTTTGAATTCAGAATGCATAGAATATTTTTAACCCTATTCATTTTCTATTAATTTCAAACTTCAATTTGGATGTTTTAGGTCCTGGTCTTGCATTCGTTATTTATCCTTATGCAGTAACTACACTACCAGGAGCACCCTTTTGGTCAATACTGTTCTTTTTGATGTTAATTTTACTTGGTCTTGATTCAGTGGTAAAAACAAAGCTCAATTATTTTAAATCAAAAATACAAAATTCATATGATGTACTCGATTTTCTCGTTCGTCTACAATATAGTTTGCAAGTGTTGAAACGATTGTTGTCGTTATAACAGATCAAATTCATAGTTTACGTCGATATAATACATTGGTTATATTTTTTGTTTGTCTATCAATGTTCGGACTCGGTTTACTTTTATGTACTGATGTAAGAAAACAAAACAAAAGTTCAATTCTTATATTCATCTTGCTTGTTGAAATCTACTAGGCAGGAATATATTGGATAACATTTCTCGATCAATTTACTGGTTCCTATCCGGCATTTGTCATCGGCTTTATTGAATGCATTTGTATCGCTTATGTTTACGGTCGGTTTTTATATTGAATTTTAATTTCGAATTCTGTTTCCAAGTCTACTCTCCTCGATGAATAGATTAAGATCATAAAACGAAGGGATCCGTAAAATATTTTCCATTGTTTGATATTTTTAGGAACGAGTCGGTTCCGCGCAGATTTAAAAGCAATGCTTGGTTCAAAAGATTGTGGCGTACGAATATTTCTTTTATTTCAAATATGTTGGTTATTTATAACGCCCATGTTAATCATTGTATGAACGAAAAACTTCATTGAGAAAGAATAGACAAGAATATTATCTTTTTTTCTGTTTTGTCAATATCTTCGACATATTTAGGCTTTGATTATATTCACATCGATCAGTTATCCAACACTTCAGCTTGGAAGTTACAATTTTCCTAGTTGGTCTTATAAACTTGGTTGGGGTTTAACAGGTTTGATTTTATCTGGTATTGTATTCTATGCAATTTATACAATAATATACTTATTACTTGTGAAACGAAAGGTAAGAAAGCATGAGTTAATCTCTCTGAAATGAAAATTTCGTTTTTATCGACTTCACATGTCGTTGTTAGCCATGCGAAGCTTTGATTAATCCTGAACGGCGATGGGGTCCTCTACTAGAACAGGACCGAAAAAAACTTAGCTATTGTTATGTTCCGCATCAAGGAGCTCTTGCTTCAGCATTAGTTCGAACACGAAAACGGACTTCATCGCAGCAAACATTGGCTAGATCAAAGGTAAATTAAATCGAATAGTATTCGGCTGAAAGAGAAAATAGTGTCGAACTGTATATTTGTGCTTTATGTTAATTCATATATATATATACATATGTATATCAAGGTTATGATTTATTCCTATCTACATAATATATACTGAAGTTAGATCCTTGTCAACAATTTTAGAAAGAAATAGAAGTTCAGTTATACCTATTCAAAACTTAAAGTAAATATCTACGTACAGAGTACAAATAGAAATTCTAATTCTAATTCTATATGTGTGTCTGTAAGATTTGTTTACATTGGCAACATTGCTTCTATAAAAACATTCGATTACGTATTTTTAAATTTCAACCGATACCAATCGAACGTTTTTCCAGTAAGCTGGAGTGCATCTTTTAATTAGATTGTCTACTTCAACTCGTGTACTGGTTTCACGCAAACACACGAGAAAACAACCAAAATTTTTATAGTTTTTGTTTTACATTTAATGCATGAAAAACCTATAGTTCGTCCGTCAACAAATAGTTTCAAGGGATCTTGATTTTTTTTTGAAAAAACGATATAATTCAGTTAAGTTCATTTACTAACTAGATTAATGATAAGTACCTGTGTAAATTACAAATAAGTTGAATTTATGATTGACTAAACTTTTTCAAGATATCCTATAGAACTGAATGAGTTTAAATATTCAACTCTAAACACTATTCTATCATATCATAAAAAAAAAAAGATAATCTACGGGTAAGAATCTTTAATTGTGACATTTAATTCTCTACATAAGACCTCAGTTAAAAGCAGAATTCAGTATTACATGTTTTTATGTATGTATTTATTTGTATGTCTATACCTAGCCAACACGATCATTAGCGGATGATGATCGGTAAGATAATCTGTTTTTATTGCACTTATACTGCCGATTGACCGTCTTGCTGCTTATTTACAGCTTATGAAAATCTGATTTTATTTTCATCTTAAAGCTATATGATTTATGTTTATTGTAGAGCATTGAAATCAGCATTAATGAAAAAGAAGGACCAATATCCACCACAAGACCATCCAGCAGAATCGGAGGTGAATCTCCTGTTTGATAATAAACGACAATATCCTAACGGCTATCCTGTATAAACATTTGTGTTTTTTCTGATTTGTAAATTTATATTTGTGTAATTGGATATAAATAAATAATTACAAAAAAAGAAATATAATGTTAGTACCACGTAAGAACACCTTGATTGGTTAAAACCGGTTGAAATTTAGCATCACGAGTATCGTTTGTATATGTCACATAATCTAATTCATCTGCTCGGCGACCCATAACACTTCGCTGTTCGAGATATCGGCTGAGTGCTTCAGCGTATGGTAATGTAATGCTGCGATTCCAAAAAGGTTTTTCAATTTGTAATACTTCTCGAATATGTTTTGCGATTGACTAAATTAGAAAGATAGTACCTATTTATTATTCGATGAAATAATTCATCTCTTAAGTATATTATAAGTCAAGATTCACAAATTCTTACCAATACATGTTTAAAATCTTGAATACCAAGTGCACTTAAGTGTGATGCATCGCACCAGATTAATCGACGTCCATCGACTTTATTTCGAAGAAAACATTCCTTAACGTAGTTTTTAATTCAAAACAAATAAATTGTTTTTTTTTTCTTAAATATTACTCGATATCGTGAAAAACCAAGTGTTTCAATGAAATCTGCTACTTCATCACATGTCCAATAGACAGCAGCTGAAACTTCACCACATTCCAAGTCACGTGCTTTTGTACGATCCAGTGCTATACTATCTTCAGTTCGACCGAGTCTTTTCATATCAGCCATAGTCATTCCCATGTTCGCCATTTCGAATGATATTTGTTTTTTTTTTAAGTTGAAAAATAAAATCTAAACAAAAAAAACAACTTACTCTTAACACAATGAAAAACGTTCTAGACATCAATAAGTAAACAAAGAGTAAAAGCACGAAATAACGTCCATAAGAATCTTCAGACTGTTTCAATAACAGGAAAAAAATGAAATTTCGTACGGTATACAATCAGTTTTCTTCTTCTGTCAAAAACATAGGTTCGGTTTCCTCAAAATATCACAAAATCAAGTATACGATTCATTACAATAAAACAAATGTACTACATTTGAATATCTAATAAACAACTGATTATTTGAAACACTAAAAGAAATATTTTTCTATAGTAACATATGTTCTATTAATTCACTGCTCGGTTTATGTAAATTCATATAGAATTAAATTCATAAATTGGCACTATCGCTGTTGCTTAGTATCATCCTTCGCTCTCTTCTCACAATGCATACAATGATGAGTAGCGCCACCTATTTGCAACAGTTTTTAAAAAAAGCTAGTTTTAATTTTCAATTGCTATCCTCTAAATAAAGATTCATGTTAAATCAAATTCTTTGCTTAGAATCTTATCGTTTTTTGTATTCTATATACCTATTTATCCATTCGTCACTATTGAACAAAAGCGCGTTCTTTCTTTCCATGAAGTCTCTGTTCTTCGTTATGATCAGCGTTTAGTTTGTTGTAAATAATTGTTTCGGATCTCGTTACTAAATTCAACGAATGAAGGTCAATTCACCCGCTAATTTCAAAGCAAAATTACAACGATTAATAGCTTATCAAGATGTATTTGTACGTAATAATCTTTTAGCTCAACGCAGTTGTGATCAAGGTTGGTTTAAATAGATGAATGGAAAATGCAATTCTTTTCTAATTATGGATTTTTCTTCTCTTTCTATCTACCTTACAGAATTCAGTGCTTTTCTCAAATTTCACAATGAACTTCGTCGTAAATATGCAGATTTACGTGCATATAGTGAACAAATGGATCGATACGTTGAACAATATCGAACGGAATTAGCACGAAAAGATAAAAAAATTCAATCACAAAGGTATAGTAGCAAGATGAAAAAGCTCATCATATTATGGATTGTAAAGTATTGACGTGCTGTGTAAATTTTAGTTCACATATTCTTCGTCTAACCCAACATAACAAACGTAGCAATGAACGTTTAAATGAATTACAAAGATGTTTAGATCAAATCAAAGGTACTATAACAGGACAAAATGCATTCGATCAATTACGGGATATACTTCGGTTTGTTGTCTTATCATCAATGAAGTTTTATTTTTGTTCTCTACTCGATTGTATACGTTATTTTTTCTAGAGATTCAGCTATGTCAGATAGTGAAACTACAACGGATTTGTCCGATAAAAACTGTACTGGCGAAGAACTTGATTTAGAAAATCTACACAACTTACCGAAAGTTGTCAGTCAATCGACTGGTGTTGGCGGTTTAAAACGGCCTGTAAATTCCGTTGATCCTATTGATAAGAAACGTCCAAAACATGATGAGGTAAAAAACTAAAATTTTATTTCTGTGTTCTTGTCTGAAAACAAGGATATTCGAAATTTTTTTAAAGTCTTATCCTACTGGTCGTATTATTGCAACTACAACAACAACCGTTGATATGAATGATTTAAATAATGGACCTGTTGTTATAACATCAGAAATTCATCATGAAGATGATCACCATCGTGGCACAGCCAATATTGCTGATCAATTAGGTGCATCACCCTATTCAAACATAAATATTGGACGCACAGTTCAAACTAATCAGTATGCGTCGCCGATGTCTGTACCAAATCGTCATTCGTTATCAATACATCAACAACCAAAGAAAAAAGTACGAAAACCATCAAAACAATGGTTCGACAATAAATCAGGTATTCTTTTCTTGTTATTGAATTTAACAGTTTTTCATCTACTGTCAGTTTTGTAGAAGAATCCGAATTAAGTACTGATGATATCTTTTGGTCAAAACATGACGAAGCTCAACAACAAGTTCAAGCGTCAATCTATCCAACATTACCTAAACTTACAAGTCCACCATCGTTAAAACAGCAAAAAACGTTAACACCATCAACACCAATTCAGCACATTACGACACCAACAAGTTTAATGAAATCAAGTCCATCAAGTATTGGTACATTACGTGCACGTGCACATAATTTTATCTCAAGAAATATTCTTATTCCAGAAACGTGTTGTGTAGTATGTTTCAAACAGCAATGAATATGATGTTATTCGTTGTAAATGTTTTCTTTTTCTATCTAGTGTTTGAAGCGGATACATTTTGGCAAATTAGCTTATCGTTGCCAAGCGTGCAGTGCTCTGTGTCATACGGGCTGTAAAGAAAATTGTGCAACACTTTGTTTACCGAATGTTAAAACACCAAACCGTGGTGCTGTATCGAAATTTACACCACGTGAATCTAATCAATTACAAGTACCTGCTTTACTTGTACACTGTATTAAAGAGATTGAAGAACGAGGTTTACAAGAAGTCGGAATCTATCGATTGAACGTGTACGTATATTCATTATAAATATATGTAGTTATATCTAATGAAACCAATATTAGAGACTGATCCCATAACTGACGTTTCACTTATATTTAATGTGGGATCTAATATAATTGTGTCAAGCATATAGAAAAAATAGACATGTCAAGTCGCTCAGTGATTTCGCATTGTGCGAAATTAATCTATTTAATAGTATAAGTACTTTAGTTTATGAATATGTCTCGAATCATCTTTGTGTTCATATATTTCTTGTATGAACATGATTCGTAGTTCTCTACATTAATCAGAATAGAACTTAGAAATCTATAGATATTTTACAATTTATCACTGTTCGTACTCGTTCACGACTTCTATAGTGCATGGGAGTAGTGCAAAAGAAAACAATATAGACAGTTGATGTACATGAATCGTTCGATCAAATTTAAGAAAGTTAGCATTCTATAACCAAAGCAAATTTACACAATTATATTTCGATTACATTTTTCAAGCACATATAGTGGAAAATTAAAAAATAATCTTCATTCAAAATTCATGCCATGTCCTATCTCTGCGTGACTTGTAGCATCCAGTGCTTTCAATTATACGTATGGCAGATTGCTTACTAACAAACAGTATACACGAAACACAGGAATCACACAGAAAAGTACACTTTGACATGAAGTTCATACGTTCGAATAATTTTCATGTCGAGTATTCGATTCTAGATGTACGATTAATTTTTTTCTCACCGTTTTATATCCTAAGTTTATTTTTCTAGTGTTGAAGGTCAAGTAAAAGAACTTAAAGAACGTATACTTAAATCACGTACAGGTTTATTTGATTTATCACATTACAATGATATACATTTAATATGTGGTGTCGTGAAAGATTTTCTTCGTTCATTATCAGAATCATTACTTACGAGTGCTCAATGGAAATCATTTGCGGTTATAATTGATGAAGAATCTGACTTTTTAAAACAACAAAAATTCGATTCACTCATACAACAACTACCGAAACCGAATCGTGATACTCTAGCATTTATGATTCTTCATTTACAACGTGTTGCTTCATCACCATTATGTCGTATGCCTATACTCAATTTAAGTCGAACATTGGTAAATAAATTAGAGTAGAAACAAATACAACAATAATACATTTTTTTCATTCGTAATCTTATAGGGACCAGCAGTAATTGGCTATTCATCGAAACATGTGTCTGGCTTTGACATTGTTGGTGAAACATATAAACAAACGAAAATTTTAGAATTTTTTCTGAAAATGTCATCTGATTATTGGTCAAAGTTTTTACTTGAAAACGCTATACCTGTGTTAGCGTCGACAGATGAATTTATGTCGCCGCTAACTTTTGAATAACTTTTCATTTGTTATTCGTTGGTGTGATCGTTTTTTTGAAGTTGTCTATGATCTTCCTTCCTTTCTTTTCTCTCGGTATCTCTCTCTCGCTCTATATATATATACATGCTTTTCCTTTTTTTCTCAGTCAGTGGTCCTAGTAGTAATTTAATAGTTGAAAATAAACAACACTGAACTAACGAATACGATATCTTTCAATAGATTTTTCTATTCGATTGAGAATATGAAAATGTTTTTACTATTTTGTGAAGTAATATTAACTGTACTCGAGTCGATTGTTTTTCAATTATTGTTCTTATGAACGACTTGTAACTCGAATGTAAATATTGTTGTTCGACATTCGATATGAATGTTGACAGTCGAATCTTGTCATTAGTAATTTTAATTTAAGTCTGTGAATATGATCATTGGTAGAGCTTTCAGGCCAAGTCATCACTCATTGTCAATACGATATTGTCTAGAATGAATTTTACTCGTGTAAATACCTATTGTCTCGCGATCGTATCATTCTAACGAAAACGATATTTTTCAATAGGGTTTTTTATTCGAATGAGAACAGAAAATATATCAAAGACAATATCGTATTGACAATGCCTGATAACTTGTCCTGAAAGCTCTACCAATGATCATATTCACAGATTCAAACTAAAATTACCAATGACAAGATTCGACTGTCAACATTCATATCGAATGTCGAACAACAACATTTACATTTAAGTTAAAAATCATCCATGTGAACAATAATTGAAAAACAATCGACTCGAGTACAGTTAATAATAGTTCACAAAATAGTAAAAACATTTTCATGTTCTCAACACTGAACATTATTGTGTCGATTCGTCTCCCTCATGCTGTGAATATGCTACCCCATAAGTAAGTTAATATGTGAGTTCTCTAATCTTGATAGACCAACTATACCAACCCTCATCATTGAGCTGAAATATAACGCGTAGACAGGAGAGAGAGGAGAACCTCACAAACTGAGCCATCGGCACCAATTCATAAACAACGATTCGGTGCACCTATTCTAGTACGACATCATCATTACCACAATACACCTCTGAAAAATTATCCAGCATCATCGAATACACTTTTTTCACCACTTTAAAAATGAAAATCAATATAATATATGTATATTCGAAGAACAATTTGTAAATTAACTTCGATCTTTTTTTCCTTTTACTTATCTTTATTGTGTAATTTCTGATCTGTATTATTTCTTAAAAACATTATTGTTCGTTATATTCTTCTTCCCCGAAATGTGAGCGTTGTCTCTCCTGTAGATGTGTTTTTTTTGTCTTATTTTGGATGTGCGTCTATATTATACTAGAAAATTCATTAAATAAAATGAATCACGTATGTAGAAAAATGGGAAACAATAATATACGATCTTGTTCTTAGTTGGTGACAAATATCAAGTCAAATAGGATGAATCTATTGATTGTCTTGTAAGAATAATGCTTTCTTTTCTCATTGTAAACTTTATTGTTGTCTATAATCTGGCAAGTAATAATATACACAGTATGACAACAACAGAAACGAAGATACCAAGAGAGATTCATTCCATTACAAAACTGAATGAATAGAAATGTAATTTGATTACATATTTTTATCATGTGAAGAACTTTTCATGTCCACACATTTATTTGAATTGATGCAGTAGCAAACAAAGACAGAAGATGGAACAACAGAAAGAATTTTTCAACCAATGATTGCGTATCACTTTTTCTCGAATGAGTTTTGTCAACATTATATCATATGACTAGACAAAGGAAGACGAGTGCGTCGGCTATATCTCATGATGTTTAGTATGTATGTTTCATTTCTAGGTGGATTCTCAAAATTTCGAATAGAAATAACCTATCAAAAGATCTTTAGACATTGACATTAATCAGACTCATCCGATCCGTATTATGTATGTATCGTTTAATTTTTACATGTATTCGTGACTCAACATACTTTTTGTTATCGATAATAATTAGTTGTACATGTCCGCCAAACATGCTTCATAATCGAGAGTAGATGTTTCGAAAATTTTTTGTAATATACATGTAGTTCTCGAGAAGATTTCATTATTTCCTATGTTTGTTGCATTCAACTTGCAACCTTTTCTTCGTTATACAAACTGAGTCAAATCCGTTCACAAATGAACCTTTTTGAATGTTGATATTCTTTCCGACAGACATTTGATATAATAAACGACACTGAATAGAAACGTGAATGACTAGGCGAAGAAATTATCATTCAGTCCATTGTATTGCAGTAATGAGATCCACACGTTTTTCTCTATGATCAAAGTTTTGAACAGTACCATACATAAAAACTGTTATAACAATGTATGTAGCAAGTTACTAAATATCGATTCAATTTATTATGCGGTTTAATGAGATGATTCCAAATGTTTAAGTAGGAAAAAAAGTTTTATGAATACTCAAGTAGAATATTTTTTTTTGGAGCGTTCACGTCTGATCGTTTCTAGTTCGCATCGAGTAGAATTCGTATAATCTCGGATGATGATCATACATGTCGAGTAGTCTTCTTTTTAATATTTAAAGAACACGTGAGAATGATGCTAATATGCTTTTTATCTCATATGATTCATAGTTTTTATTATTTTGGTCCAGTGCTTAGTCAAAACAATGAACATCAAGACTATTTGATAACATTAGCATATTTATATCATGAATATTCCTTTATATTATCAAGTAGAAATTTCCGTTTTTGAAATTTATTCAATACATGTTATCATTCGATGCTGAGAGGGGTTGCCCGAGTCTTATGATTGTAATAGACAAGGTTTCTTAAATTGGGATTAACAGTAAAATATCTATGAAAGTAATAATTTCGTTTGATCAGTCGTCTTTCATACTGTGAGGTTGAATAGAATAAATGTGAACTGTTGTATTGAAAATGAAAACAAAATAGTATTCTCTATGATACTTGATACACAAATAGATGATTTATGTTTCATTAGGAATACAGCATCGTGCAAATATCTATAGTTTAAAGACAAGACAATGAAGAGAATTATTCGAGAAAAAAAATGCATAATTTAATACTAATTAATTAGATTCTTTCTTATTTTCACCATTGTGCCTTTGACGTTTCTTATGTAAAACTATAAATATAATGATGAAAGTAGCCTCTTCTAATAAAGAAAAAAACATAGATACCGTTCTAAATATCATCTTGTTTTTCTATTCGGAATTATTTTTCTTGACATGTCATGATAGCTGCAAAGAAAAACATTAATTCTCAATAATATCCAATTCAAAGTGTGATCATGCGTGTGTTGAAATCTTGAAAACAAATGACTAATTAAGAATACATTCAGTTTGTCCAAATGTACTTTGCATGCAAAACACACTAGAAATAAATGCTATGAGTGAGTATCGTAAATAGAACGAATTTAAGAAAATTATTGTCCGTTTCAAATTTATCCATGATGAATTTTTGTTAGAAGTATTTATGAGTAGTAGTAAATCGAGTGATCAAGGATCTAGCTGAAAACGTTTCGTGTACAAACACAATATACATGTGCTAGCATTTTGTTTCCATGAGCGTGGAAAGTAAACGAATGTTTGTACGCTGTCGAGATATAATCAATAAAATAGTGTTCGTACAACAATTTCAATAAACTTTGCTTGTTTTTATTTCATAGATCGAACTTTCCATTTTGTTCATACATTTTTCTCTTGAAATTCGTGATTGGTTCGAAAGTAATCGACGGATATTGTAAACTAAGTACTTATTCTAACTCTGCATCGAACAGTTCATTTCTTGGAGAAAGTAAACAACAAGAAATAACTGTACGTTTTGCTTCGCTATCAACAACTATCATTAGAAACATTGTAGGAGCAAAGGAGAAGTGTACGCTTCACTCATTCATGTTGATTTTCTTCAATCGAATATATGACACTGCGTAGACATCGAAAAACATGATAAAATATCGATAGAATTCGAACTCACACTAAAATGAAAATGGGATACGATTAGACTCAATTAGATAAAAATCTTCATTCGATTTACTTGTTTTTGACAGTATCGAACTTTTGACACAGCTGAGAATCGCAGTTTGCTCTCTCCCTCTCTCTCTTTCTGTCATTTTCATTTTTGAGCAAACTATGATCTAACAGATGACAGTTACAATCAGGAGACATCTCTTCTCCAAGGAAAATTGAATACTAGTTGTTTTTTCCTGTTTCATCTTAGTATAAAGAAACATCTTGAATACACAGGAAACTAGACAAGGAAGTTACTCTAGTTGAATTACGTTTTATGTGTGAGTGCTGAGAAAGGTGATCGAAAGATTCACGTGATAAGATACAGAATTACATAATATTCGACCCATTGAATGTATTCGAATGAAATATTAAACGGGAAGTTTTCATTCCTATGAATTATTTTATAATTGTCGTGAATCAGCAGTTTATTCCATGCATTTTTCAATATATAATTAATATACGAAGTAAAAACATGTCTATTAAAACATTTTTATTTTCAACGTTTACCAATATGTACTAGAGTATGAGAGTGATATGAAATGTGTTTATGAGCTTTCTAAAGTTTATTTTCTGAATACCAATGATATCTTATTATTGCTTGGTAATTGGATTTGTTTCTTACACACCGCATACAGCTACATATTTTCGTTTTCGTATGTAGCTGTTCGGTTTGTACTTGTAAAAATGTACTATTCAAGACGTGTCTTCTTACAACAATACTTTTAATCAAATATCTGAATTGTTTTGTTTAGATGAAGTTTTTCACTTTTTATTTTTACATTATATTCGACAGACTTCTCGTCAATGAGTGAATTTTCACCATACTTTTGTCTATGGCAACTAAGACGAAGGCAATATAATTCATGGCTTCTTAAATATATACAATTCTATTTGCTTCCTACCATTATTTCTTTTATAATATGATGAAGTGTCAATGTCACGACCAATCATAATGCGAAGATCATCACGAAATATACACGATCACTTAACCTTCATGATCTCCAAACGGTCTACAGTTAATTACAATTTGATGTATTACATGGGTCTGTATTGATAAACTACAGATGAAAGAGAGTCGAATAGAAATATCTATTCATTATAATTGTCATAGGAATGGATTGTTGTCCTATGATTTCTACGGCATATTTCTCTAGGATAAAAAAAATAACAATCAGAAGCTCATGAGACCTGTAATGAAAAATTGAATTCACTGATCATTACAACTGGCCATGAAATAAATCATTGACATTGATCGACAGTCATAGAAAAAGGCAGTCAAAGAGACGACATTGCCTCTACTATCAATAGGCAATCAAAAGAAGGAATGTCTCATAAATCTATGATACAAAGGACAAGAAAAATGTCTTCGAAGTCAGTCGGATAAGGCACTCGACAGCTGTGACAATGCGCGCTTCCATTTTCTTTTTTTTACGCTTATAACGTTCCAATAAATAATATTGGTCCAAGTTTCATACTGACAGAAACTTGTCTATTGGTATGCTGTTTATTTGCAAGGAAAATGTGAGTTTCATCTATCAAATCGATAGATATTGAAAGAATTTTTTTCGTCAATTTATCCTTGGTATAGAAGTTTTCTCTTACGATCGTTGTTTTACTAATTAAATATTAATACTATCTAATAATGATTAAAGAATTGGATATGAATAGGACTGTGTATAGAGGGAAATCAAAGTGGAATAACCTTCAGTCAACAGAGAAGACAAATAAACAGAAGCTAAATCTATGAATATCAGTTGTCCATAATCTGTTCTCCATTGGTTTTTACATCCAGCAACATGATTTAATGTTTCTGTAATGGTTCGTCATTATTTTTTCTTTTTTCAATAGATATGTTAATAGACGTTTCTTAAAATAGATTGGATAATATAATCGTATCTTTTGATAACTCATATTTCTCTTTGAATTGTGCAAACTGTAAATATTGAATGTCATTCACAATAAAACCATACATATGTAAATTGACAGGTACGCACCATATTGAACTAGCTTGGAATTTTTTTCTCCTACTACTCTCACTAGAAACCATTCCTTTCAGTTTTGCCATCTATCTGTTAATTAGGTAGCTATGGTCTCCTTGCCAAATATGAATTTTACTGCATTCTTAAATGGTTTTTATTTAAAATAAAAATGATCAAGAATTCTTTGGTTCCATGCTATCGAACATTATTACATTTGATAGATTGAAATTAATAACTATTGATGCAAAAAATCGAGTACATGTAATAGAAAACAAATTACATAATTTTTAATTAATTTTCATTCGATTTTCACGATTAATCATATGACATTGAATTGATGCTGGTAAGAAACATCATTATATGATGTTTTTTCGATTGTGTTTGTTGTAAGACTTGTAAAGACATATACATAACAGTGAAAAGAAATCGATTCTTAATAATAGGACTACGTAAGTATTTGTTCGTCTAATGTACCATTTATAATTCAATCGATTCGAAATGTAGAATGGTAAGACAGTTTACATTCAGGTAGTATCAAAAATAGATTTTTGAATAGTGAAACAATCATAGTTTATTCAAACGAACGGTTTTTGGATAAAATATAGCTCATGTAGATTAATCATCGACGTTGTAATCAATAATTATGTACGGAGAGGTATCTACCTATGTTTGTTGTTATTTTAATAGAATGAAATGGAACTATTATTTTTACAATATTTCAATTCTACTTTAAATGTCTTTGAATGATTTCGCCTTGTTTTTAAAATTCTACGATGTATGTTTTGTTTAATTATGAACATTTCCTAGTTTCAGAATCAAACCAGCGATGGCATATTACGTATGTTTTTTGTTTCGTCGTCTGTCTATTAATCGACTAATGAATAATATAATGTCAAGAACTCTGTATATAGGTAACCCTAGTTAATCATCCGTTTAGTCGACTAGTTAAACTAAAATTCATGTATTCGAGAAATACTTGAGATATATCCGTCGTAGTTACTGAAGATACTTCAATTGGGGATAAATTGTCCAAAGAAATTTTCTCTTTACATACTCTTACTGTAAAACTAATGCTCTCGGTGTCTTTTAAATTTGACTATTCTTCAATTAATTTAATAATAGTAATAATATTTTCCTAAGAGCCATTTTTTAGTATACGTGCTGTTAATGTTAGATCAAATTTAATCTTGAATCTATATTCCCATTGCTCTTTTTCGTCTTTCTCTCTTTTGTTGTCTCACTTCATCCATGTTTAGTACGATGGATACATACTAAAATACACAAAAGACTGTCTACAGTAGAAGAACAAGAGAGAAATACCAAAACAAGTTCATCAAGAATTTATTTAAGTATTTCTTCCGATCTAGTTTCATGTGATTATTGTATTATTCGACTTCATCGAGCAGCATCTAACCGATCAAAGCAATTCCAAATGGATTCGTCGTTCCGCAGAAAAGTTTATCATTTCTTTCAGTAAAAGATGCCATGAAAGCGTAGCGATCGATCCATAGGTTCGACGACTGAACAGTGGAATATGAGTAACGATAGTATAGCTTTTGTCAATTACATTATTAAGTAAAGACTTGAACTTGTGTATGGTAATTTTTAAATTTCTTATCGTTCTTAGTTTTCTTCTATGCGCATAGATACATATGGAAAGACGGACGATCGGGCATTACGAACCGAAAACACAAGCATAAGAAAACGAGAGACGAAAGAGAAGAAGACGAAGAATATAGAGGATGTACAACGAATACAAACGATGATCTAATATTACTGCCAGATGCCAACACAAGTAGTTCTTGAGTAGGAAATATATTAGTACAATTATTATTAGTATAGTAGTTGACGGTCGCTCAAATATCAGAGATATGTAGAACAATACTTTACTATGTGATCATTCAAAGAAAAACTACAAGGAATCATGAGTAGCCTTATCATAAAAGCATGTTTTCCACGTATTAAAAACAATAATGAAAATCGAATAAAAATTTTCTAATCGAGGTCTGCACTTTTTACACACTTAAAAAAGAATCATTGTCAAGTACTTCAATGTACTTAAAATTTATTCGTCGTACTTTGTACCACTTCTCTATTTCCTATTGCATTATTTATTCCCTGGATAGAAATATCAATGTATTAATAATAAATTGTTAGCATATCATTAAAAATGAGTAATTAACCAGTGATTCATTCACGTGTAGAACTATAGATCTAACTTTCAAACGATTGAAAAGGATCAATTAGTGAAATAGATCGGTTCATTGAGCGTGTACATCAAATCTTCAGACTTGTGAATTTTCATTGAAAAGGAAATGGTCTATTATTCACGATGACAATTTTCATGAGTTGAAATGAATTCTTTTTGTCATATAGAAATGAATAAATTATACCATCGAATGATAACATTCACTAATGGATGAGTTCAGTTTTAAAGAAAACGATATATTTCTGAAGAGTTCTGTAAGAAATTTTAATAGAATGTATGCTTTTTTAAACATCAACATGCGACATATGGACTATTGTACAATAAACACGAGACAAAATTTATTAGTAATGTGTGTGTGTGTGTGCCAACGGAAAAAACAAACAAATAGTAATCTACTAGTATCTGTTGGCTGTTTTAGGGTTTCTATTGTCTCAGACATGACTTATTCTCTATTAATATTAATATTATTTCTAAATTTCTGGTACATGCTACTATTCATTAGATATCTACATATTCAGTATTCATAGCATTGTAAACTTCAATTGATGTTAGACACATTCCGGTTTTTTTTTTGACATACAGTTCGAGAATGTAATAGAAACATTGAACGAGGGAAATTTTTATCAATATTCGTTAACGATCGATTTCATTCTTAGATTAGTTTGATTGAATCAATCGACGACGAATGTCTCAGAAACAAAGATACATCTTCAGGCTGATTTTCTAGTTTTTATTATTATTTTATTTGATGCATCTAAACTAGGTAATTATTCCGAATGAATAGTAAAATATAGTAGGCAAGTATATTACAGATGAATTTATACCGTAATTTAGTTTCTAGTCAAGTCATCTGATATATTGAACTTACTATTAACATAGTAGCTTATGTGACTATATTTCATTAGTTTTGTTTTCCTTCTCTCGCGTTCTTTTTCTTTTTGTTTGATAAAAGTATCTCTTTAATTCATAAGTTACAATAAAAGGTAATTAAATCCCACACGAAGAATATTGTTCTCATGGGTATAATACTTTAGTTACTATATACTCACATCTATTTTCAAATAATAGACACATATTTGATCTTGAGCTATCATTTATAACAATAATAACAATAGTGACCTTAAAATAAACACTTTTCTACCGTGTTTTTACCAGTTCTTTTTTCTCGCTTTGATCGTTTCAATAATATTTTTGATGCTGTTTTCCATATTTAGTATAAAAAATAAAAAAGAGATATGCTCAAATGTTACTTAATGTAATTAAATGTTTCGTTATTTTGTAACATTTATTCATAACGACAACTGTAACAGTTATTTGTGTAATGATCAAACTTTCCAAAACTTTATCAGAATTGAAAAACAAGTGAACACGAATTGATTCTTTTTTTTGTTTTGTGTTAGACCAAAATGGATAAAAAGTTAGTTATTCTTTTTCGATCGATAATGTTTTATTTTGTTTCTAGATTTTATCCTAAAGAAGGAAGTTTGTCAGCACAATCAATATTCATTTAATCAAAGATGACAATGTCATCACGCACTTTGATCAATCGATTAAGGTTTTTCTATTGGCAGGAAATAAATTAGTTCCAAATAAATCATGAACATGATTCTTTTTCTCTGGACAAGAGCCTATGAAGGATCAAGCGAAAAATATCGTATGCCAAATCATCATTTTGATGCGATAGATTTGAATCTCTTGAGAATACGAGAAAAAATTCTATTTTTTTTCCCATCATCTAGTATTTCAGTTCGACTATCATAAGAATTAAAAGGCAACAGAAATGTCAGGCTCCATTAGTGCTAGTTAAAGAATTCATTCGACTTCGCTTTTGCTTCGATTCATTTACTTAGATTTTCGTATATGAATAAGACACTATATAAATATTTCAATCTGTTTCTGTTATCTCATATTGTAGATCATGATAAGCGATTAAGGAAGTCAACATAATTGTAAAAAAACAGGATGAGAAAATTATAAAGAACCTCTATCTAAGTACTAATAATATATTCATATATGTAGTAGATAGAATATAATTTCGAATTTAATATATTATGCTATAGCCTTCAATTGATAGTTCTAAAGAAATATACTATAGGTCATAATCGTCTGCAAACATAGCATTATTATTACTCTAGGCTGTCCTACTTCTAATAATTTTATCATTGTTGTCACTGTGCTTGTAGTAGCTGTTCACCCTGATCGAGTATTTTGCTTTTAATTTCCACTCTTCTTCTTCTTCCGATGCTCAGAATAAGAGCACACTCTTATATTTGTTGACTACAAGTAGTTCATTCGACTATATATTTCTAAATAGAATTTTTCATCGATTTCTAAGATGGAAATCGATAGAAGAAAAAGAACATTTTTGTTTCACAGTAGTGAACTAAACGACTGAAATAAATTGATAACAATGATAGATGCATTACTGTTGCTGTCGGATGTCCTTCTGTATGTCGTTCGATTTTTTTCTCTCTTTCTATCTCTTCTTTTTCTCTCTAGTTCGCATCAACGACTTTATACCAGCTACAATGTAATGTTTTTCTTCGCCTGCGTTTTCCTGTCGGTGCCTATTAGGCACTGTCATTACATCGTAATAATCGAGCCTAAGATCGTCTGTGCACATCGAGATATCAGTCGGTTTCCTTGTGTCTCTTCCGTAGACATAAAAATGCTTATAAATACCGCCAGATAGACAAAGAATTACATCAGTATCATTCTCATTTTCTTTCCAGTAGAACAAGGCGAAGAACAAAAAAAGGATTTCTACTAGTTTTATTTTATATTTTCTTTTTTTTCCTCTTTACTAAGAACAAAAACATTGTTGTCTTTTTCTTCTTTTATATTCTGAAGAATAAATAATAGTTTTATTCTTAGTAAACATGTAAGTTTAGGATGTTTATACTATTTCTTTTTGATAATTATTTCTTATTCAATAAAGCATAAGTGAATTAACTAATGATAGACTAGTGCATTTGGAAAGTATACTACGACATAAAAGTAAAAGTAGATGCTAGAAAATTATATTTAATCGATTGATCTCGTTTCTATTTCCTTGAATATTTCGCATTTTATTGTCGAACACTTTCAACCACTTATACCATCGAAGAAAACGAGTATTGCACTTACTGTAAAATATATTACCAAACATGTTTATTTTTAAAAAATTCTGTGCATTGGGACATATTCGTATAAACATAAAGGCATATGTTCTCTATGTTGATTAAGTATCTCAAAAGTTAGCCGACCGACTGTTAAGTTCCAGTTTTTGTGTAGTTGATCTTTCCTTTCTGTGCTATTTTTTTTTTGTTCTATCACTTTATTACTATACACACACGCACACGCAACTAATTGCGAGGAATATATTGCAATGAGGGAATGGCGCCTTTTCTTGTCAGCGTCGGCGGCTGCGACAACTAGCTATAGAGTGAAGGGTTAAATGTAGAATTGAAGTTTTCTTTTTTTTTTCGCTTTCTCATTTCTCTGTTGTCTATCTTTCTTTTATGATGGTAATAGTGCCAATTCCACATTACCATCTGCCCGTCAATCAGAGAATAAACCAAGTAGAGTGATAGAGATGTAACATAGAAAGCTTATGAAACGGAATCGATATGTTATGCTACTGTGCATGCTATATTGTTAGCGCTCTTATCATCTCTCCCGAATGCGTGTCTAGTAAGAGAAAATGACCGATAGAAAATTTTCCGTATATATATTTTTCAGATGATATTAACCATGATCAAAGAGCATCAGTGTTGTTCGTGATATTCGCTCGGCAAACTAGATGAAATTTATACTCATTCCTATTTACACCTAACATATATTCAAAACAATACATATATTTATATTTATATATATATATACATACAACAAAAACACAACAACAAAATGAATGCACCACTTCGTGAAAAGATGCTGAGATTTCAAATGAGCGTTCCTGCTGAAGAGAAGGTATAGGATTTTTACTTGATTTTTGTTCTTTTTTTAATAACTATCAAGAATATGAACATGAGTAAACAGTAAACTATTGTTCGCGTTTTTTTTCCTTTTAATTAATAACATGATTGCATCGAGATTGGAAATAACACTAGCGAGATTCAGTCAATTTATGTGAATGTTTATTCAGAGAAACTATTTATCTTCTGAACCACAAATAATTATCACCGGGAACAACTGATGATCAATCATAAAGATATTTTCTTATTAGAATTCATAATAGAATTATATTGATGATTACACTTCTTGCTTTGAATCAAAAGTTCATCAGTTTGGCTATGGTAGTCGAAGAATTTTTATTTTCAGATCATTTGTATGCTAATTCAATGTTTGCATACGAGATAGACTTGTGGTATCACGTTTAGTAACATCGATGTTTCAATGGTGTTAACAGGTTTTAAACGATAAAAGATCCATCAGATGCTACAACAAAATTTGAGAAGTACTTGTGTACATCCCAGACATTTTACATGCACTCTGATGACAATTCATTATTCTTCATTCAGATCATGTAACATTTTTGAAATTTTAAACTAATTCAGCACGATATTTTCTTCCTTTACCTCCTTCGGCAATACTGATACATTTGCGTAAACTATAGCTATATTCAATAATGCGAAAGTAAAAATAAGAATAATTCTTTTGAACACGAATATTTCTTTTTGCGTTGCATTTTAAAATAGGCGAATCATCTATAGTTCTTATAGAATTTTTCTAGTGCTGCTCAAGGTTTCTCAAGCGACAATTCATATATTCCCACTAGATTGTATTCACTCATTCTCCAAAGCGACAGTAGATAATTGCCTGACAAAATACTCTATATGGAACCAAAGAATTCTAAGAATTATCCGATCAATGTTCGATAATACATATGCAGTCTAATGATTCACAAGCAGAATACAATTTGTGATTCCAACGCTAGTTTTATTCGATAAAGTCTTTTAGAATATTCCATGTTTATTTTTATTATTTACTCTAAAATTAGCTTTACACATTCAGCTCAATATTTTCTACGGGAAAGTACAAAACATCTTTATAGGCTGCGTCACATTTTTCGTCGACTTCCAGTTAATTTTCGAACGAAAAACAAATGATGTTCAAAACAAACCCATTGTCTAATTAAATAAATAGAAAAAATGAACGGATTTTCTATTAAAAGTTGATCTCATAGAAGCGTTGTGTTAGGATGTCAAAGTACATTTTATTTTTAATTCATCAACCCATAAACCATATAGGTATTTTAGTGTTGATTATCTTTTTTATTATTTGAGATTAATCAGAAAAATAACTTGTAACCATTTTATTGACTTAAATACAATATAATATTTAGGAAAATCTTCATTAGTCTAGTGAATTGAGAAAAGTGTAATGACACGCACAGAAGCAAAAAGTGTCATTCATCTGTAAATACACTTGTGATTTAAACTACATACGAGGTTATTAATATCTAATGCTGATAAATATTAGCTTTCTAGATAAAACATTTCTAATATGATTATTAGACTTCGACCGAGTTTTATGATAGACTAATTAATGTTTTGCATTTTGCCAATGATATTTAAATAAATATATATATATATATATACTTGGTTTATTTAATTTTTTGTTGGATCTTATCTATAATATAATAGCTTTCAGCATTGTTTGTAAATGTTAAAATGAAATAGAAAAAAAATCGATTAGTGATTGACACATAGAAATAAATCTATCAACATGCGACGTTCGTTTGTTTTTTGCTCACGTCTTGACGATTGTTAATACGTTTAGCGTAGATCTCTATTTTTTGAGAAGGTATTTAGTATAAATAATACCCATTTTAAGATTTATTCAATTACTTTTTTCAATCATAATAGCATTATGATTATTTTCATACAGGATGAATCGAAATATAAAATAGAATAATAACATAACGTATCCATATTATTTCGCAAAAACTATCGTTTCTAGACATAAATTCTTCTCTCTAAACATACATATATATATGTATATATACAGTCATGTGAGCACATGTGTTCCTCATAATTGCATGATCGCATTATTTTGTATTCTTGTCTATTGTAAGATTTCTTCGTTCTTTTCTCCTTTTCACATTGCCTTGACGTTTTCTCCGACACCGGATGTCATTTGGGCTCGAGCGAGCAAGCGAATGACGATTTTGTCGGCAACCACAACCATCACTATTCTTGCTGCTTAGCACTAGGAAACGAGAAATAATGGAAAAGAAAAGAAAGAAAAAAATGGAGTAAGACAGAAGAATACTAAAGCTCCAGAAACATGTTAGGATTTTTCTTTTTCATTCTTTTCTATCGTTCTGTTCTTTGGCTATTCAAAGCAAGAACACAAAAAAAAAGAAAGACATAGCGTACTGAGCCAACCGAACGAATTTCTAATAAGTAACAGCAATCGATGGTGCACTCCATCATACTTTAGTTTTCATTCATATGCTTGGATTTATTTTATCATCGATTTTTAATACGAAAATTATCACAGATATAAACTTTGAGAAGAATTTTAAGAATATAACTAATTATGATTTGCGTTCATTTGAATTTATATTACATCAAATTGCATACTTATCGTATTAAATCTATCTTCTTGTTTCCCTCCTCATTTGCATCTTCATTATCATCATCCTTCACATCATTTATCGGTGTTTTACTTTGCAGCTGCTCTTTCTCTCTTTTTCTTTCTACGAAATAAGAATCCAACTTCAATTGCGAATACTGGCTCACGTGCATCATTTTATACAGTTATATAATGTATATGTATTGCATATATATATATATGAATGTATGGGTGTCCATTTCTCGTTACCTAGCTAAAAAACAGTGCAGAGATAAATAAATTGGAGTCGAAGAGAGACACATATAACTTTATCTATTTTTATATAAGAAAATTCCAGGTTAAGTTCTTATACGTATAAATTAAAAATGAACGATACTGAACGCACAGGATTAATTGAAAAGCTTTCAATGGTTTCACAAAATCAAGTGAGTTATTTTGAAATATTAGTATTATATTATTTTGTTTTATGCATAAGCTTGATTACATTTGAAAACAAGATCGATTAGAGAACATGGTACATGTAACGAGATGTAAATGCAACTTTTCTTACACATGCAACAATTTAAAATACACAGTAGATTAGGCATCTGACGTGCTCACTATGTCAGATATAAAGCAGAAGAAAAAGACTCATGATATTTTAAGGTTATCAACGATACTTATCTACTAGTTTGCAAAATTCGATCAGTACTTAGAATCACAATTTAGTTAAAATTTCTTTTTCTACAAATCGATTTGATCAATTTAAAGCAACCTTGATTGATTAGTCGTTCTATTTACTCTGTCGTTAGCCGGTCAGATTTATGCTTCTCCTTGTATAAATACATGAAAAAGGTCATACTCGTATAAAAAAAGCCTACGAAGAAACCAAAAAAGTAAATAGGAAAAATCGGTCATCGTCTATTCTTTGTTTTAAATTAAAATAAAGTAGAAGGACGTTTGTGTACATTGTTGAATTTTTCAATAAAAATTTTATATGATTTATTGTGTAATAATACTTTTATTTTGAATAGGCACAATATAATCGAGTAATTGTTAGATATAATTTTTAACTGCTCATATCAACTAAGCTTATTGTTTGGCTCTGCTTTAAATTGAATTCAGAATACTAGTCTGTCAATTTTTTATTTTACATAGAAACATGTGATTCGTTCAAATAAACTCGGTCTTGATTTCACTGTATGGGTTCAAGTAAGTATTCATTGTTCGAAGTCATTCAAATTCTAGAATCATTCAATTCAGGATGATACTGGCTGCAATGCAAAATGCTACGTAATGACTTTACATGACATTGGCTGTAGTCGTAAGAGAAAAATTTTCAGCTATAAACGTTTTTCTAGAAATCTGCCATGCTTATTTTTAATTCTTAGATTCTGTTTTTACTGAATTCGTTTCTCAGCCTGAAATGCGTGCTCTGTAAGAATTTGAAATCGATTAATAATTTTCATCGGAATTTCTTTTGTCATAGTAAACAACGAATCGTTTGGGTACATATTGATTTACCCGGTCAAGAAGATGATGCTAGTCCATTATCTATGGAGTAAGTGATTTGTTTGTTTGTTCTTGTTCGTTGACGATTTTTAATTAGATAATATTACATGATTGCTTTTCTTTTATTTCAGGAAATATCCATCATTAGATGAATTAGCCAGTGAATTAATAAATGTTGTTGATCTACTAAATATTCCACAATCAGTCGTATTTGGTGAAGGTGCAGGAGCTAATATCGCTTGTCGTTTTGCTATGGAATATCCGTCACGTGTACATGGTCTTGTACTTGTCCATCCAACTGGTTCAACAGCCGGTTTTATGGAAATGATGAAAGATAAACTTAATAATTGGAAACTAATTCACAAAGGAATGAATCCGGATGCTGAAGCTTATCTTATTTGGCATCGATTCGGACGTGTATGTATTTTCATTTTCCTTTTGTTTTATATATCATGTCTACTATTGATTGTCCATGTTCTTTCTATTCTAGGATGCAGTGAAAGTAAGTTTACAGATGCTGATTTCTGAAAATTTCTTTTTATCTTCTAAATTGATAATGGCATCCTGTCTATATAGAGAAACCATCAAGAAATTCTCACTATAGTAGGCATAGAAAACTCGATTAGATTTCTTTTTTTTTTCTTCCATGTCTTGAAAAACCCTCTAGAGATTTATTATAATTTGATTTGATTTTATAGTCGAGCGACGATACACACAAGATCAAGGTGTAGTTTTCATTTCAGAAAGTGAATGTTTTTCTTTTTTTTTCTCAGCATGAGAATAATATGAAAGCTCCCCTGCCTTATTTTAATATGTTATTGTTTTTCATACTGAATATCTAGATCAATGTGAATAAAAAAAAAAGAATTTTGTTTTTTATTTGAGAGAAAACCTCTACTTTAGAAATATTGAAATCATGTAAAGATATTCCATGACGTTTTCTTTTTATTTTTTCGAACGTTAATAGCTTTTAGAATTATTGCATGGATGTATTATTCTTTTGTTTTGTCTTTTTCTTTTTGACGAAAAGGAAATAGGAAAAATGAGTGAGAGATAGAGTATGTTTTATTTTTGTGTGTAGGGCTATGGTGATTCACAATTACTCGAAGCAAACATTCGTGAATTTTCGGAGAAACTTTATCAAAAACGAACAGCAAAAAATTTGGCCCTTTTCATGGATGCTTTTCTTAAGTAAGAAAAATGAACAATTGGATTTTCTATTCTTTTTTCAATGGGCTGTTGATTCTTCTTTTACTCTAGTCGAACGAATCTTGTTGATAGATTGGACAAATTAACGTAAGTAATTCATCATGAAATAACATTACTATGAAAAACAGATGAGCACTGTTTCTCAAGGGAAATTTTGGTTAATTCTATTATTCTTTTGCGTTATTTTGAGTTATAACAAAGAATATGAAAACTTAACATTTTAGTGTTAGCCAATTATTCTTGATTAGGCAGTTTTACTATTGAATTAATATAACAGGATATATTGAAAAGAATATTTCAATTTAAGTTATTCTCTCAATGAGTCATATAGAGATTGTGATTAATAACATTTACTTTGATTAGATTAACGAAGGATATCATACTATAGTAGTCAAAAAACCTGTTGATTTAATTTATAGTCTTTGTATTCATATTATGATATTTTACCTATCATTGTAAAAATGAATGTGTCATTCAGTTAATTTTGTGTATCGTTATGTCAGTCTTTTTAAAAACTCAAAGAATTCTTATGATTTTTCTGAATATTCGAAGATTATTACTTTTTTATTTGATATTAATGATAGTGAATTACAACAAGTAGTAATTCATTTAGAGTAAAACATGACCGAAAGAAAATTTAATTTAAATGTATACATATGTATAGCTGTATTTTTATAGTGTGGATTGTCTAGTAGCTGTCGGAAAGAAAAGTTCTGTATTGCATACAACTGAGAAATTCTACGATCGTCTTCGTGATTCACGTAACAATCCACAAAAAATGGTTAATTCACCAATGCTTCTTGCTGACAATATTGGTGATGTTCTCGGTGAAGCAGTAAGATTCAATATTTAGAAAAATGCATTTTTTTCTCGAAACAACAATATATTTTTCTTTTTTTGTTCTAGCCTGACATTTTAGCGAAATCGATGCAATTCTTTCTACAAGGCATTGGTTTATGTATGTTAACTATTGGAGTAGATTTCAATAAATGACCTTTGATTTGTGCTCGTTTAGTATCTGGCTTACCAATGGAAGCAGGTCTAGTTGGCTTAGGTCGTCTATCTCGTGCGATGTCAATGGAAGATGCTGATCGTCCAAGACGAAGTTCTGTACTTACACAATCGTCCGGTACAGCTTCACCGCCAATAGTCGGTTCACCACCAAAATTTTCTTCATAAACTCCGTTAAAATCATTTACACAAGCATATAAATATATATAAAACATTAAAAAAAAGATTTTTCTTCTTCTTTATTCACTCTTTTTATAACACATTCAGCTGTGTGAACTTAAGACATAAACTTTGGCAATTTCAAGTGTGTATAATAGTTTCACACTTTCGTTTACTGATCTCCTTTTTTCTCTTTTTTTTGTCTTGTGCAGTAGTATTCTTTTTTGATTGTGCGCGTTAGTCAAATGAACTGATCTACTAATGTATTATCGGTACTTAAAATTTCATTTGAATGACTAAATTTCTTTTTTTTTTCATTCGTCTTTTTACGACAGTGGATTCTTTTTTCTCTTTCCTTTTTGTCCTATGCTCCAGCAAAAAATATATATTAATTTTCATGAATGTTTTCGCGCACTACCTTTAGAATATAGGGAAAAGATTTTTTTATTTATTGATTCGATTCGATTCGATTGAAACAATCTCGTATTGAAAAACATAGTTAAGAATTCTCTTATCTAGAAAATAGTGACTGAAGATATGAATATCCAATCAATCATGCCAAATGGATATAAACGATGATTTTATTATACGAACCTTTCGAGCTTCGTTCCGAAAGAAAACACGTATTGTTTATGATAAATAATGAACTTTCAATTGACTTTCTTGTCATAACGTCCATATATATATATATATTGTCATGATGGTGGTTTTCATTGGCTACGTTGAGTATTGCATCTTTTATTTATTGTAGGTATGATGAACATATGAATTATATTGTTTTCATTTTACATTTAATGCTCAAGAATCGTTCATCATGCAAAATATGTCTGTACCGAATACGAATTTTTTTCCACATTTCCCAAGCCATTATTACAAATAGAAAAACAAAACCACTATGTATATGAGGCTATTTTGGTAGTACACTTGATAGGATCGATTCTTCTGTTTCTGCTTTCATTTCAGAGATGCTAATCCATAACTAGAACGCTTGATTAAGATTGATGAGAAAAAGATGACAATACTTTTTTTCAAGACATGTCTGTCAAGCTTGCTTGAATCATTCAGAATTATGCGACATTTTTATACTTTCGTTCCTAGATTTCTCGTCGAGACAGGATATGAAGGCAATTAGTATAGACGGCGTCTCATTCAATGTTATGTTTTCAAAGACAAAAACTAGAGATGCTATTTTAATCAATCAATTACTGCATATAGTGACTGGCAGCTATATCGAATCGATAGAAAACAATCTTAGAAATCTATAGCAGAAATGCTGTATGATTTGCAATAATATAACTACGGATCGCTTGATTAATAGAACGATATACAAGCAGCTATAAAATAAAACTCAAGTTCGATTATGATGTCTAATAGATGATGAACAAAAAGATTGTTTGTATCTTTTTCCTAAAAGTATAATAAGAATGATATAGATGGAGCTTTCATTTTTACGAAACCATCGACCATGCATGGCAGTTACATGATTCAACCATAGTTTATGTCTACTTCTCAATAATGAAGCAACCTATTAATTAAGTTTGAAGCGTATCATTGAATGACTATAAAAATGATTGGATGTTCTAATAATGACTAAAAATTGATTTTGATTCTCGAACTGTACGATGATCTTCTTGTTGGAAAAAACAACTAGTTTATTTGTGTGATATGAATGATAAAAATTTTGCTCTATGGCCGAAATTGATACTGCGTTTTTCCTTTTAACTTGCTCCGAATCGTAAAGTTTCTGGTAATAGACAGTTCTTTAAAAAGATTAAAGGAATTTACCGTTCACGGAAGACGAATTACTCTGACGTCATCAGAAAAAAAAACAAGTTTTAATGAATTACTATTTTTAAATCTTCCTAGTTAAGTACATATTCTGTTTTTTTATACAATATCACAAATAGCTTTGATTATATCTCGTAGACGAAGGTTTTTTAAGGCCCTATTGATATTAATCATGAAGCAAAACACGAATCCAGGTTTTTTTTTCATACGATATTTTTACGGTGGAGCACCATGAGATTCAAGGTCAATGTCGAATTATTATTAGTGCTTCAAGCAATATTTTTAGTTATTCCATCACATGGTTTAAACTTAATTCATATGTTGATTCATTGTTGAGACTTAGATAGAAACGATGATTGGATATCCCAATCGCAAAGCATTGTCCAGTCACCACTAAATAAGACCATGTTAATCGATCCAACGGTTGTGTAGTATAGTGAAAACTAAGTGTTTACAACGTATCGCGAGATGATTGAAGAACTAATTTAAGGCTGACCACAAAGGTCATAATAAGTGTTAGTTTGCGGCATCATTTTTTAACCTTAAAACATACTGTGCTCAAAACAAAGAAGATCAGAATACACGAAGATGGCAGCTTGATTGTGATTCACACTTTAATCCTATCGGATTATGTCGAAAGGGTTTTGTATCATTTTCTTAAAGGAATCTTTTGTGAAAATTTAGAAAAAGAATCGATGGCATTTGTTTTTTCTTGCATCACACATATCACGGTAATTAGATGATACTTGGATGACGCAACTATATTTTAAGCATGTTTTTATTCTAATACACGCTTCAATGATCGGAATAGATAATTGATGATGTGCATGAGAAGATTATCAGACTCACGATTACTATAATGATATCTAGGCATACAAGTCTTTTTCTTCTCGAAGAAGTTGCCGTTTTGTCATCAGTTGACCAGCGTTTAGTGATCAATTGATCTAAGCTTCACGAATTTTCTAATGTGAGAAGCGTTTAACTACCAATGCTAATCAAATGTATCATGCATGTTTTATGAATCGATGGAAATGACTTTTATTTTTACATTAGGTTCTCATGAAAATCTCTCAAATTTGAATAATTTTGAAAAAAATATATAATCGCTCAAACTAATACACTTTCATCCATCTATTATATTTACATTAATCAAACATGTCATTAGCTGTTCACTTTGACAAAAAGGTTCATTATATCATAGATGTTAATTGAATTTGTCATCGTGCTGATAGTGAATATGTTTTATTCTAAAAGTGTAATGATTCTAATGACGTATCTGATCCAAATAAACAGAAGCATAAACAAAACAAGCACACAAACTTCTAGATAAGTACATATCACGTTCACTACGAAAACTATACATGTATAGATATAGCGATATATATAAATTTTACAGTCTGCATGAAAGAAAAGAAAACAACAATCTTGATTAACATTCTCTTCTTTATTTATTTACAAGTGTTATATCATGTCACTAACTTTATCGTCGCGTCCAATGCTTTTTCTTGATAGTTCGCCTATGCATAGTGCAATTGATAAGTATGTAATTTTATGTTTACCGTTATTTTACGAGTATATTCAATTAGAATATATATATATATATAAATATTTACATATTCTTAAGATTATCTGATACTAATAAACAACAGCATTCATTTCGAAAGATCATAGGCTTTCTTATTGCTCTACTTTCATATACACTTGCGTTTACAATAATCATTGGTGACCTTTTCTTCCATATTCCAGGTAAGTTAACTCGATTAGTGTGCAGTTATAGTTCGTATAGGATATATAAAACACTTGTCATAGTTTTCAGCAAAAATAATCTGAAAATATTGTTGCGTTAGATTTTAATAATGCGTGAAAGATATTTTATATGTATTTCTATTTATTTGAATAGTTTCTCATCGAATACTTTTTCGTTTTCATACACGTACGATTCCATTAAGTCTACCAAAAACATGGATTGCACCACTTTGGATGATTGTCTATGGTGCACAAGTAAGAATCGTAATTTCGTTTTGTTTTCAAATCTTGAATCTAATCTAGATACCTTGGCTATGCTATGCTACAACGACATTATTTCGTCGTAATGGTGCTTGCAGTGATAATGATTATTTATATAAATATCCATCTCCAGTATCTCAAATACAATTGTTCACATTTACTTTTAGTTGTTGGTCTCATCTGATATTTTTATTTCTTATTCAATATCAATCAAATCTAGTATGTATCATTGTTAGTGTGATTTACTTGTTGTGTTTATGTGACTGATTTAATTTAGCTCGCAACTGTTTATATAATATTAGGTATGATGTCATTAACAATTTGCCTTTTTACATCAATAATGCATCTACATAATTATAAACGTGAATTATCAAGATGTCATTTGTAAGTGAAAGAATATATTTCATTTTGTCGAAATATTGTTCTCTATAGATTTGCTGACATATGGTCAATAAGAATATTTCTTCACAATGGTCTTAGTGTTATGCTAGCATGGCAAATAGCTTTAGTTGGCTTTTCATCTTTATATGTCTGTAATAGATTATTATTACCATTAAAAACATTAAATTTAATAGGTTTATGTTTTATTGGTTCAATTTGTATTGTAGCACTATTATATATGATAATAATGCCTTGCTTTTTCTCTAGTACACTGTATCATGTCATAGCTGGATGGATATTTATTGTTGTATTAAAATTTAGTAACTGGTATAAACAAGACTACACATCGAATTCTTCACTTGCCATATCATTTTATGTGTCAACAGCTTTATTCTGCTTTATTGTATGTCTTCATATAGTTTTATGGTTGTTCTGTTATTCGCGGACGACATGTAGTTTATTGACAAATGCAAACAAAAATAGTTATCGTCAAAGTATACTCCAAGGAAAAGATTGATTTTTATTTGTTCATTTGATCTTCAACGGATTTCTTTGAACATTTGTTTCTTTTTCGTTCTTTTACTTTTTTCTTTTTCATTTGAAATACATTTACTTACAAAAATATAGCCGGATGATACAACTAAGATTAAGAAATTCAAGGAGATGCGTAAGCTTTTGAACTGAGCTTTATACTACAGGATTAATCAACAATAAATTAATCGCTTGAATGAAATGAAATCATATAGAATTGAATAAATAAAAATTTTGGTTTTTACTTAATCATTGTTTTCGATGAATCTTAAACTGAAAACTGTAAGAAAAAAACATTGTTTATCTTTACTATTACATTTATTGGCTTATCGTAGAGCATGATGATCGATGAATAAGACGAAAATGGATGATTTGAATTGTAACAAAGTATAATTTAGGATTCAAGATGATTGAACTATTTGAATGTTAGACTGTAAATTTCATGAAAAGTTTTGCAAATTTTTGAAAAACAAAAACATCTGTCATACCTAATCGACTTGTATCGATATTATGATCGATAATATCAAGTTAAATTCCAGTAGGTGAATATGTTTACTATTTTTGTTTATCGAAATTTTATTTTCATCAAATTATTCGAGTCAAATCAATTGAGAAAAGTAGAACATTTGATGATTAAAATGAAGACCGTGTCAATGTTCATTAAAATGTAAAAATACATTGAGGATCTTTTAAATTTAACAATCATAAGGTTTCTGAGTATTTTCTTTCTTCTCTGTGTTTTTGGATAAATTGATTTAGTTATTATTATTGTTCTCGTTAAAAAAATGAGAATAATTGTTTATACAAAGACAAAAGGCTGTAAGTATCATGGTTTATTTAGTAGAACGCATTAAGTTGTAAGTAAGAATGACGAACATTTACTGACAGCTAATGAAATATTGTCTACTATAATCAGGTAACTTTTGAAAATATTATTTATTCATATTCGTTTAAATTGAACTAAGGCATCATGTATTGAGTTCACATCATGACACATATTTGAATAGTTAACACACTGACAATAACAACAACGAGATGAATACTAAAGATTTCTTTTTATTTTCCCAAGTACTTCATAATGATTGTCATCTCTTCAGCTAATAGTTTATTTTTGAAATAGTATTTTAAGACAAATATAAAAACTATTCACGGAAACCAAGACTATTGATTCATCTAATCAAGTTGCTGACTTTAACATGTTTCTTTTTTACTTGGTTTTAGCAAAGGAAAAAGAAAGATAATGATAGTAATCTCCTGTCATATTATCTGCATCAAAGTTTTGAACATGTATGTTAATATGAAATGAGTATATTTTTGCATAGCATGCATGCATTGTCATCCTCGAGTGACGCAGAATTCTAACTGACAGAGTAACATGCAAATCAGAAAGTAAAAAAGAAGAGGAAAAACCAAGAAAGACATGATGAAATACGTCAGTGAACAGCATCGACTGAAGGTAATATGATGAATTGTGTCACACACACATGCATCACATTTAAAGAAGCTTCAAAGATAGAGAGAGAGAGAGAAAGAAGCCTCCTTCTTTTCTTCTTTTTTTCTACCTCTCTTTTTGTTGTAAAGAAAAAAATAGCTCGTCTTTGTACGACAATTCTGATTTCATTTTCTGCTAGAATACTCCTTTTTCTTTTTTCTATCCTTCCAGAAAATCTAACGCATGAACTGCAAACGTCATTCTTGAGTATTCGTAGTCACGTCATCAATGCAGTATTGTTAATCATTTTAACTGCTTAAGACGAATGCGTCAATCTCTTTTTTCTTTTTTCACTTCTGTTACATTTCTAAGAAACTCGATCTCAAGTTAAAAATGATACACAGCGTGATTCATCGTTCCTCAAGGTGAGTTCAAATATACTGAGAAGAAAGACGTCAACGTATGTTTTAATCTACCAGATAGGAAAAAAACGAGAGAAAGCCTGTTTAATATTTTTTTTTAGTTCAGTGGCATCAACAGTGGCTGATCCATCAACAGTAACAGTGCGCATTGAAAGCGCATCAACAAGTGATCTAAATGTTCAAGATGTTTCTACATCATCGTCATCATCAGAAGCCGATGACGATGACGATTTGAAGCAACAGCAAAGAAAACAAAATTTAACTGATCGCCTTAGTTATCATACAGTCTCGGCAAGAACAGGTAGTCGACATACATCACCAATAGAAATACATCATCACAAAAATTCTCTTCAACAAAAACGTCCAAATCGTTTAAGTACAGATGTTAATTCAATGCGCGTAGCTTTGAGTCGGCCGACAACGGCAATTTCATTGCCAGCTAAATCATCAGCATCCGATAATGAATGGGATCTTGATTCAGCACAAACCTTAGTTTCATCCGTACAACGACGGAATCCATCATGTCCATCAATATCTCCAACAATAATACGTTCGAAATCGTCGTCCTCGCAATCACCTGTTATACCAACATTTAATCCACAACAAGCACCTCCGGTATTCACAACAACTTCTGAGTGTCTTGGTAACTATTGACGAGAGAACAAAGATGTTTCATTTCTTTTCTCATCTTATGAAATTTAATCTAGGAACAGATTTGCGTCCACAATTACGGCGTGATGTGCAAAGACGTTCAAAATCTTTAGCAAAACATACAATACCTATGACCAATCCGGCATCACCAACTATTCCCATTGTTTTTCTTACAGATGATATTTTGTTAGGTTCAGTTCGTGCATTACAAAATGAAAGACAAATGTGTAAATTATCTATTGATTATCTTATTGATGCAACAAATATGAGACCTGATGAGTTAGCACGTAAAGCAAATATCGGAGCTCCTCTTCCATGTCAATGTGGACATACACATTCACGTTGTACGTTAACGCTTGAATTCGATCAACCAGTTTTACCAACATCAAATGAATCAGGTCATTTAAGTACCAGTAAAACACGAGAATTAAGCCGTACACAACTAGGTCAACTATTTTCAGCTGTGAACCGTTTTATATTAAAAGCACAGCAAGAAGAAAAACGAATACTTATATATGGATTTGAATTAACACCTAATTCACCACTTGCTATCATCGCTATACAATATTTAATGTTAAGCGATGAACAATTATCATTAACTGAAGCTATGCATTCAGTACATCGTTTATTTCCAATATTACCCAAAAAGCATCAACAATTTCCGACGATGGAAAAACGCTTTCAAGACTATCTTAAACAATTAGATCGAAAAACATTTCCAAAAAATTTTATTGTGAATAATATAAGTGGAGATATTAGTGTTAGTAGCACTAGTGCATATGAACATCGACGATCATTACGAGATCTATCATCGGTAGCAACAGACAGAACACTACTTGATAATGCTAGTGCATCGCTAACATCATGGACAACAATACCAATGCCAATTGTGAATGATAATACAAAGCAATCTCATCAATTATTTACAACACGCTCAGCTTGGGACAGTTGAAAATGTTTTAATCGTATTTTTTTGTCGTTTCTTTTTCTTTTCTAAAGAAAAATTTATGACGCTGTAATAGCATTATAATTTTTAACTGATTATGAGAAGAGTATCGTTATTTTTTCAAGAGCAAATTTTCTCTGTTTCATAGAGGTTTAACGCATGCTGTAATAGGTTTTTAATTAATTCAATTGACGTCAGACAATGTTTAAAAATAGATTCTAATTTTTTTCTTGTCTTTAGATAAAAAGTAATCTTTCCGACTCTTTCTAGATGTATGATGATGTAAAAGTATTTATGAAAATATAATAAATATTTTTTTGGGAGAACAAAAGAAATCAATATGCAAAGCACGAAATTTTTTTCAACAGAAAAAGAATGCTGAACTCAACTCGACTGTGTTCTTAATTACTATATATATCTATCAATATTCTCTTGTTCTATTAACTGTTGAAATGAGGGATGTATGAAGTGTATATTTTATTGTGCATATATCTTATTCAGAATGATTCCGATAGAACTCAATAGTTTAATATCAATAAAGTTAAAGAAGCATTTTTGTTGAAACTTCACAAGTTCATAGATTTTTATCATTTTTAACTGCGTTAAACATAAATTCTATCGTTATACAAGTTATTTATAGCATGTTCTATACAGACTCCTAGCTCTTACCTCGTTTAATAGAACTTATTCGAAGAACAATGCTAACTATATCAGAAACAACATATAAACTTAACGCTTTTCTTTTGAGTTCTATTGAGTCAAAATATGGCGAGCCGAAGAAAAACATTGTATCAAAAAATTTAATTCTCGAATTTTCTTTTATCATCGTAGAATGTTAGAAAACGGGATAAAAAAACCTAATATATTCAATGCTTTTCAGAAACAGTAAATTTAACTTGAAAAGAGCAACTTCTTATGCTACAGATCTCATTAAAGAATAAATTTATTCTATACTCGTCTATAATAAAGAATGAAAAAAGAAAAAAGAAAACATACACACAGAAATAAGAAACTGTTAGTCGTTTGATAATGAAATTATAAGAATCTTTTTTTAAAGACACGTCATCGTTGACTTCGAATGATATTCGACTAGTTTAGAAGTTGACTTTATGATCATCAAGAAAAATTCAACAGTTCTGCTTTCTAAAATGCTTACATTGTAGATTTTTCACGGTGAAACTTTATTTTCTATATTGGCAGCAATAGACATCACATGAGCTGCTCGTTCAAGTAATCTAGCTGCTTGAGCCATGTTATTAGTCATTTCTTGATTACATCGAGATGATATTATTGATGGTATAGAACAATCATGTTGTGTTTCAATATTTTTGATCTTCGTTCGAATGTTTTCCACGGCGTCATTGATTTTATTATTCATTGTAAGATCTTGTTGTGATTGAATTCCATCAGTTTTTATTGCATTATACCCGTATTGAGGCATCTCATTGTAATATGACTCATAAGATTGACGATAAGGATTAAATAAGCTACAGCATTGTGAAGTTCCAGAAAATAAATGACCAAAACCTAACGTATATGATGGATATTCGGTAAAATCGATTGTCATGTTATCTTTCGTAAGATTTTTGTTCGATAAGTTATATTCATCATCATAATCAAATGGAAGAACTATCGTCTTAGTAGAAAGACATGAACTATCCATGAGCCTATTAGACAAACAAAATGAATGAATGAAAGAAAAAATATCCAAGCGCTTTTTCTATTTTTTATTCGTTACACTTCTCGGTCTTTGTTAGATTATTCATAAAAAGATGATATATCAGAACAAAAATGATGGCTACCTTACAGAAGTCATAGAAATTATTTCTATCTATCCAGTATTAATAATCCATGAGCCAAAATATAATCAACACCTGTGAATGAAGCAATGAAATGTATTAACGTAAAAATGCGTATAGTGCAAGTAATTCAATATTTGTGAAGTTCTTTCACTTAATCTATATACGTATATGTATATACTGAACATTAAAGCATAATTATGTAAAAATATAAATCCCCTTAAACAGTTGAAAGAAAAGGTTTCATCATTTCAGTATATATTTACTGATCATCAAGGATATTATTTAAATAAAGTCAAGGTTTAGTGTTCATGCCATCAAAATAATCTCAACTTAGGTATCTTGAGCACGGTTATATATATTTTTTTAATTACCAAAGTAATTAATTATATGTTTTAATCATGCAGTTTAACATAAAATCACAGATACAGACGTATCGCAGTCCTAAAAATAATGATAAAAAATGATGGAAATTAATGAGCGCATTTCAATAATAATAGTAACCGTAACGAAAATTCTAATTCAATTTCATTCGAATATTGGTAGTGCTTAATGATATGTCGGTGACAATGTTAAAAGTGTACAAATAAGTTGTAAGCATATTTTAAAGTTTTAAAGATATCCAACCATGGCATATTTAGTGGCGAAGTTGTACTCTTTCGGAAGAACATACATTAATATATAATCTATTAGTTTCAAGGTTCAATTATGTACGTAGACTCATTTTCTCTTTGAAAAACGATAATTATTGTGGAAAGAAAATAAGTATAGTTTTACTTTTCAAAGAAAAATCTGGAAAAGTTTGTCAACAATGAAAGAAATCAGCTAGTCATTCATATAACCATAGAAAAAGAATACTGACTATGATAATCATAGGGTAAGGAAGATAGTAGAATCATGTCAAGCTCTCATTAAGAAAGATTTTTGATAGAACACAATTTTTCTGCCAAATGAAATTCATGTAATTTATCTGCTTATCCAGTCGTTCAACGGTACCGATTCACGTGACATCATAATCTGTTCAAAACTGTTTTTGTTTTCATTCGACCAGATAATTGAATTCATAGTTACCTGACATTTACTTATGTCAATAGATAAGAATACAAGAAAGGTTTAAAAAACATCCTCAATATTACTATTTTTTACATTGCTCATGTTTTTTCATATTTAATTCCTGGTTAAGGATTTGATATCTGCCCTAAGTCGGATGTACTGAGCTATAAAGACACAATTAGTTGTTTCTTTCTGATGTGTCTTCATGCAGAGATTCAATAATAGTTTCTTGTAAAAAAAACGTACTAGAATAATCATTCCTCGAGTCAGTATATTGACGAATTTGTCTTTATGGATAAACATGAATTCAATATACAGTAGATATGATAGTAGCATATCGGATGTGCTCCATTGTGCATACATTAGACTAGATACTGTATTTGGTCGATTAAATTGGACAAAGTACATATACTAGCTATGCAACAGAAAATATTTATCAACAGAGTTCGGATACATTGATTAACGTATCGTCTCTTTCTCGATTGCTGTTAAGGACTATGATAAATGATCTCTTGATAGATAGTCTTATATTATTTTTAATACAAACATTTATGACAAGTGAAATCACCGTTTATCATATTTGTCCATCGGATAATCATCAAACTGTGTACTGAAGAAGAAAAAAACAATTAAATTTCAAACTTTTCTATTATAATCCATAAAAGAACAGGCAATATCTGTCTAATGGTAGTATGAGCTGTCGGATATGAATGTATTTAAAACAGAAACAAGAATATTAGAAAATAATCACTCAACTAAGTCGGATATTTCGATTCATAAAATCATTTTTTCTTTTCAGTACGTCGAAAGTCGTTTTTTTTACATAGTCAAAACAGAGTGTCATGTATAAAATTGTTGAAAATTAAATCCTTGCATAATTTTCTACTATTTATCGTTTATTGTGCAGTTCTATTGCAAGAGATGTATGTCAGCAATACCGTATACATTTTTCACATGTTAAAATAATATCATATTAACTTTCAAGTAAATTTCTCTTTACTAGCGGTTACGAGTGTAAATCATAAATCAAGTTATGATTCATTTTGATGGTCAACTCATTCCAGTCAGTTAAGATGATTTTTGATGTGTGTGTGTGTTTATGTGATTTACATCGTGAATATGTCAGAGCATGTGTTACGTTGTATCACAGACCTCTAGAAATAGTATTAATAATAAGAACATTTAGATTAGACAGAAATGTCAACAAATTTTTGTGCTTGTCAAATCAATAATCTTGCAAAATACGAACTGCGTCGAATTTTGCCATGTTAATTAACTCATTCTACATGATTTTTATCTCAAAACATATATACTGTACTCTGAATCGATAAAAGTTTAACAATCGACTAAAAGCAAACTATGATTGTGAAAAATAATTAAAAACACTAAACACTTTGTTCGCATTTGATTATAAAAACAAAATAATTTGAATATGGAAGCATCTGTTTCCAACGCCTGCTCTCTATTATATTTCTTTTTCTAAGGAAGACAAGAGATTGAGAAAAAAATAATGATTGTATGAAGTTCAATATAATCGATGTGTTCATTAGCGTTAAGTAGAAATGGTGAAGCATCTGTTTCAGAGAGAAAGTCAGGAAACGCAAAATAGTCAAAGAACATCAAGAGCATGATATTCTATTTTTCCTTTCAAAATACAACTATGTGAAAATTAGATACTAATAAAGTCACGTTTTCTTTTTCAAACTGAAATATCCAAACATACTTCGCATGACTCCATGAATTTAAAGTAATAAATACGAACATGCATGTATGGGAAATATTATTTAAAATATGGTCAGTAAAATGTAACCAATAAAATTTGACTGAGATAATGTAAGCATGATGCTGTGATTATAAAAACATTTGGTATTTTATCTAAACAGAACTTAAGCAATGCCAATGAATTACCTATTAAATAAGGCAAACATGTTAAGGATAATTAAAGTCTTATTTACTTACTCAAAAATTTGTAGTGCAACGTTTGAATGACCCTATTTGAGGCTGATTGTGAGCTAGAAAAGCTAAACATGTTGAATTTTGTAGAAAAAATTTGAAGTTAATTCAATTCGACATGTTTGCGTCTAACCGAGATGCTTGCAAAAAGTATGACGAAATTTTAAATTTAATTAAATCGAGAAGACAAAGTTCTATGAAACGTATGAAAAACTATATTTAATCGAAACAAATTCATAGATCATGTCTACACTAAATTCTCATTTTCGGTGTGTTCTTTAAAATGCACTTTCTTGTATCACTAAAATTTTATTAAAAATAAAAAAGACGCTACGATTCCATCATATGAAATGACAGTATTGGAAATAAGAAGATATTGATTGAAAGAGCACGAAAATAAAATAAAAATATCAATATTAAATAGTAAAGATTGTATTATTTATTCTACGGTAATCACTTGTGAGAATTAAACCTTTATCAAGGTCATATTTTCAATTGTTCTCGTGCTTTGATATGAATTTATGATTGAATGGATATTTTTCGTGAACAAGATAGTTACACATAAAAAATAGCTGCAACTAAGTAGAAAATTAAACAAATAGATAAACGGTATGATGGGAAAATTATTGATTAGCTTGAATTGTAACTTTCCTGTCAACAAATATCACATGGCTAGTTGTAATATGCTTAATCAACTATGTCAGTTCACTCATTTTTATTCTCACGCTTAGTTGATCGAATGTAAAATAACATAAATGACTTTGAATCTTTGAAAACAATAGAATTATAAAAAAATGGATTGTCATCAGCTTGAATGACCAATGAATACATCAATTTCGGAGGTCGACTAATATCAAACTTAACAATAGAAACTTGAAGGAAAATCAAAAGTTCACGTTAACAAAACAAACTGGAACACGTTTCGTAGATATAGTAACAATTTACCTAGTGCTTTTAGTTTTCCATTGAAAGTTTCTTGTTGGTTTTTTTTTCTGATATGATCCTATTTACTCACGTTGTTGAAAAGGATCATAATACAATAAACATTTGTTTTGACATTCATCTGTCTCGACATCGATGGTTTGTCTTCATTAAGTTAGTCTATCTTTGATAGACATTCGACACCTATTGTCTTTAGTTTACTGTTAATATATAAGAATCGAATGTTGCTACGTCTGACAAATATCTAATTTATTGAATGAAACTCATACTTTCTATTCGTCTATTGAAAATGCATTCGATAGAAAAATCAAATATACGACAGTTTTAATGCGGGTAGTCTTTGTCACGTGATACAATATCTTATAAGGAAAAATAATAAACTGTTAAGCATCTTTCGAGAGTATAGTTTTTATTTATGCTTAGAGTACAATGAAACTGAGCGAAATTTGCTGAAAGATTTGCATCCGTTGTATGTGACTCATCTATTATTGAAGATGAAAACAAGATCTTCTCTTCTTTACTCTGATGTCTTGAAAACTTTATATTTTCAGAAGGAAATTATCATTTGATAGACGATACGGAGTCAACGTCATTGAACTAGACTCAATTAAGCTCAGAATATCATCTAATTAAGTGTATGATGCATGATAATTGATAGGATAAGCTTTTTCTTCTAGTCTTCTCGTAAGCTGAGTGCTACGTGAAAAAGTAGAATCTAAATGAATCGATTTGCTCCTCTATGATACCGTTTATCTTTTTATTATCAAGTTGTAGCTCATTAAAAAGTTGAATATTCTTCTCGATTAAATCAAGATTATTGCAGTTTTGTCTAGATAAAGATTTTGCCAAACTAAGTTTCATCTATCCATACGATAAGTATCACTTGTCAGATTCATATTATCCTCGAATATAAGAAAATATCTATACTATACTTGTTTTTCCTTTCTACAATTGAATAAAGCAGCAGGATTTCACGGAATACTACTGCAAAATTGATCAACCATACTGTAACGAATCTAATCGAAAATCTCAGTGAAAGAACTGTGTAAATTCAACATTTTTTGAAGATTATTTCCAGTCAAATAAAATCCTTCTCATAGTCAAATCATTTTGATAAAAAAAATTGAAAAACGTCTCAGTATCTTTCTCAGGTTATCTCTTCATTCGCTAGTTCTCTTTGAAATTTAATTTTCTAAATTTCCTTATTCATCTAAATTATAGTATTTTAAACGTATCGAATAAAACTAGAAAAAAAACAGCAATACGAGTTTTCATGAATTCATCCGAATAAATTAGAGTTACTCATATTTTTCTATCCATGCCTAGGTTGAAAAAGTATCAGATAGGGTAGAGTATTATTTTTAGCTATCTTACGGAATGAAATACTATAAATAACAACCGTCGTATTCAATTGATTATTATGTAATAATTTTTTTTCCATCTCAACATATTTCTAATCTTGCAATTCGTTTGAAAATCCGATGAAAACTCATGACTACTAACTATATGAATTAGCTACATCGAATCAGATGTAACAAGTGTAGAGATATCGAGTTCATAATCATAAGAATTCAATCAAACATGTTAATAGAATTTCTAGTTCATTCCTTATAAACAATTGAACAATGAAAATTTTTCATAGTCGAGAATTTCATGACTTAAAATTGAAATTTTCATTTATTCTACTTGTGCTATAGAAAAAACAGCACTGGAATAAATTTATTCATATTCAACTGAGATTATAAGTAGAAAAGCAAATATGTATTAGATTAAAAAAAACCAACGAATATGTAGCATTCAGAAGCAGCGGAAATAAATGTTAAATTGCACAAAAAGTCAAAACAAGAATGAACACAAAGAAGAAGAAAAAAAAACATGGAATGTATCAAATTTATATGAGTAGAAGTACTTTTCATATATATACAAACAAAGCGAAAACGAAAAGATTTCATTTGATTAATCATATTAATAGCATAGAATATTGATTGAACAAAATCATTTACGAAAACCATTGAACATTCACCCATTGAGGTTCAGCGCTTAATGCTTCGACAGCTCGAACAAGTCTAAACAGAATGGAAAATCAATAGATATTTAATTTTTTTTACGAGTACAATCAATCTATAATTGATCCGTAATTGAAAGTATCAATAGGTAGTAGATATTAATAAGTCTTACACGATCATATATTTTCTACGGTAATTTAGATATCATATTCTGCTATTTTTAATAGCCTTTGTCTAGAAATTTCGAACATGGAGGAAAGATTCTATGTAATTTAATGTAAGTCAGTTTTAAAAAAAACTTCGTTTGTTGAAACGAATTAATATTAATCGTTATTCGAAAGCTCAATGATATCTTACTGTTCAAATGTTTTATCAATATCATCAGCAACAAGTGCAAGATCAAAATAAGTATGATAATCGCGTTCTAGAGCATCACTTTCCAATATAATTTGTTCAAAATCTTTAGACTAAATTCAAATAGACAAAACTAAAGCATTCATTTTGAAAGACAATATTTATTAATTACCGATAAATTTAATGATGAATTATTACTCATAATACTTTTCTATAAAACAATAAAACTTTTATATTCATAAATAATAAGCATAAAGAAAACAGACTGCTTTCATTTTTGGCATTCTTTGTTTATCGTTATGCTGCATATTACGAAGATAATCCATATTTGGTGCTTTGATAAATACGACATATGGCATAAATTCTTTATTGCAAATTAATTTCAAAGCCTAAATTATTAAAATCAAAAAAAAAACAATTTCCAATTATAAAAATAGACAAAACGAAAATCTTCTTTCAGAATAATTCTTACCGTTGGTTCAATATCCAATACACACATTTTACCCGATTGTATAACACGTCGAACAGAATCGAATTTCGTCCCATATAAATGTTCACCATGTAGGCCATGTTCAAGAAAGCCTCCTGTTTCAATATCATTTTCCATTTCATTTCTATCCATATGATAATAAGAATTGGCTTCTTCATCATTACGAAAAGGTCGTGATGTATCTAGCAAACAAATATTGAATTCAATATACAACAATAACATAATCAAAATAGTCATAGATCGGTGAGTATATATTTACGTGGTTTTGTCGTTCCAAATCGTTCTGGATCAAGTGCAATCAAACGACTTTTTAATGTTCGTCTGCCAACACGTTGCGCTCCGATTAAAATTAAACATTTTCTTGCAAATGGTGGCATACGTGCCACTTCTTCATAAAGACAAATATCACCTTTATCGAATAAGGATGAATCTTTGACATTGAATAATAAACGCTTTTTCTTTCGACGATCAATCAAACCACATACAACTAGAAAGAAAGAAAGAAGTTTGTTTGTCCTTACATAAATTGTATTTGACGATAGAGATAAATATCTGTCATGATAACAATCGAATGGATCAATGTATTCCGTATGATATTATCTATTAAATCTTATCAAGAATAATAGTAGAGAAACATATCGTGAGAGTGTCAAAACCGGATGATAACGATCATAGGTGTTTTCTTTTGTCAATACGTATACACATAGGGTTATCGAGATAAGATATTTAGATAAGTATTGAGAAGAATTCTTTGAATTGTGCAAAACTCGATTGACGAATGTCGTCGATATTTTCATTTCATATTTCATCGAGATGCTATTGATGAATAACTTGCACTTGATAGAATAAAAATTCATGGTGAAGGACATGTGATGAAAAAAAATAAATACTTGTACGATTCGAGTGCTATTATTATTGACAAGGAAGTGGGAGGCGGATAGACAAAGTCAGATTCTCATCACAATAAATGAGTATCTGTCTGTCTGCAATATCGTCTGTTTGACTTTTTTTTCTAAAGAAATTTGAAAGTTGTAAGTAGTTGATGAAAAGTCTGACAGCACTTGACGAGACAAAAACTGCTGTGTAACATTTATGGTTACGTCGAATCATTTTATAATGGATTGCTGGCCATAAAGTAGATTTACGCTAAAACTTCAAATAACATCATATTCTAATGCACAATTTCGCAGAGCGACAGCTTTCTCTATCGATATTCATAATTATAATAAATCAAGAAATTCTTGTTTTGATACAAATGAGGTGTCTTCAATACATGTTTCTATAGGAATTCGACTACTCGGAAGATACTTGTAAAGAAAAACTTGTTGAATTTTCATCAGTTTTGATACTATATACGACTAGTAAAACATTGCGCCATGTTAGTGTGAAAGTCGATTCAACGACAAAAAGATTTATAGGTGCAACTCAAAATACATTTCGACCATAAAAAATTGTTATAATGAAATGTTCGTTTTCAAAATTAAAACATTTTATTATTAATTACATTCAAGACAGCAATAAAAAACAATGCCTCCTCGATATTTTAATATCATCGAACTATTAAATTATGAATAGACTTTATTAGTATGGTACAACGCATCGAAACGATGTTTTTTTTTCATACAAAATCATTGTCATAGAAATGTATCCTTGTCCTATTTTGTTAAAGTTCATTCTTTCTTAACATTTGAAATTCGATCTGAATTCTTCTAATGTCCTTGAGATCATGTACTATCGTGCTCAAACAATTGTGTAATTATTTGCAAATAACTATGCTTAGAGAAATATACATATTTTCTCAAATATTTCATTCTATGAATAGTTGGTGGTGAAAATTTTGAATTGTCAAATGACAACGAATAAACATAGAATGTCATGTATTCTTATAATTTCACATTACTATTCTATTGCAGATGAAACCTTCATAAGACTATTTTCACACATATGAATAGTTATCTTTTATTCTTGATTTCGAATTAGAATTTTTGAATTAAATCATTACTTACGAGATGTTTTAGAAAAATCATTTTCCGGTGGCACAAAAGCTTTACGTCGTTCTTCAAGATATTGTGATGGTACAAGACCTTTTTGTGTTGGATCTTTTATGTGTCTTGCCTGTTTTATTTTAAATTATATTGAAACAAAATGAAGTAAACAATTAAATCTAATTCTTTTTTACCTGCCACCAATGAACATCATCTTGAGAAAGAATTTGTAATATATCTCCTTCATCAAATTCTAATCCAGCTTCTTTAGCAGGAATAAGTTTATCTTTTGCTGGATCATAAGAAAAATGAGTGCGCACAAATAACTTGAAAACAAAAAACAAACCAAAAAAGCTTTTCTTTTTCTTTTTCAACAAAATATGAATGGCTACTTGTGATGGGGATGGAAAATCATAATAACTTGGAATAACTTTGAATGTTACAGCACCACGAGCATTTCTTAATTTCTCTTGTAATTCTTCGGGCGTATTAACAATTTCACCGTTAATTTCTTTAATTACATCACCGACATGAAGAAGACCTTTAGTATCGACGGAAACAACAACGATGATTTTCAATATTTTCTCTTTATTTTCACTGACATATGTTTACCTTGTTTATCAATTAAACCTCCTTGTACGATTCTCTTAATTTCTAAATCTCCCATTTCATTTAATTTGACAGTTATACCTAAATGTTCTTCACCGGTTGATTCAATACCAATAGTTTTCGGTGGCATAGTTGGTATTGTACCGGGATAGATATATGATGGTGAAGAGATATCAGGCAGAGGCTTAGCTGCATCAGGTAAATAGCCAACCGGTAATTGTTCTTCAGCATACTCACGTGTTGCGATTGTTTGATGAGCATCCATTATCATCTATGGAAGAAAAATTCAATTTCTTTCAAGATGTTTTATTCATTGTCGAACATTTTTACTCGTATGTGTGGACGTCTGAGAATACTATCTAATTCACGTGCATATTTATTTGTCATGCCAACTATTTCAAGATCTTTAAGTAATGATGTTATCAAAGATAGATTGTCTGTTGACACCGGACGCATACTTTCGGGTTGTTGAATGAAACGAAGAAGTAAATCATGACACTAATTTTAGAAAAAGAATGAGATAAAAGGAAATGACTATATATTTTTCTTTACATATGCTAGTGAAAATATGGTTGTTGATGAAAATACAGTTGATAGTGTATCTTGTAAACCAACAATAAAATCATCTTGTGGTTCACTTTTTAATAAATCAGCAAGATCGGCCACGGATGCTAAACGAGAAAGCACAATTAAAAGAAACAACATAGATTTCAATAAAATAACATGCGATCTTTCTATTTTAGCACAAACCATCAAAAAAATCAGAATTATAACCATCTACATTTTGACTATTAACTGAAGGTCTGTCAAGTTCCATGTCGATTGGAGCAGGCATTGTTTTTTTGCTCTTAATTTTCTTGATTAACAATCTAAATTGCAATAGATGAAACAATTACTGTTTTTGACGATGACCTTCGCTTAAGGTAGACACAACAGAACACAAGCATGTGTGCATTACAGGTAAGAACAATGGTAAACAATTTTATCCAATTCAAAGTTTAATATCGTAAATTTTATTCAAAACTCAAACAGATGTCGCTCATAAACAATCTACCATACGGAACACACGATTAGGGCTCGTTGAATGTTAGTTTTATTTTGTTTGTTGACAGAAACATTAAGGTGATTCATACTGGTCTGATATCAAAATGAGATAAACTACAACAAATCATTTTAAAAGTTTTAGCCTTGCACTACGATATCTTCAGACTACGATGCTATAATGAACAAAAGATTGAAAATAACTGTTTCAGTAATGCAGAACTCTTCCTAGATCTTCACGCTAAATACTTGCTAATAGTTTTTTTTGCTCAAGGTGAATGTCTGCAAGCCGAACACTACGCAGTTCTCTTATGCGACGAATTCTTACTTTTTACATAATAAAAAATGTGGGTGTCTACAAAAAACTAACGATGCTAAAATTATAAAAATAGTCATTTGTTCAATTATGGGAAATCTTAAATTGTTAACATGTTGTCTATCACACTCTGCATCTTGACATGTTACTTCTTTGAAACAGAACCACACAGAAATCAACAATGATGGAGCTCTTTTGAAAAGTCTGGGACGTAGGCAAGAATGAACGACATCAACAAAGTCATAAAAGAAATTCTATTTTCTGGAAAACGTCAAGTTTTCTTCAGTTATTAATAAGGAAAATTATGAAAAATGAAGTAACTATTAATGAATCACATTATGGATAGAATAACTAGAGCGTTGACTATCCTTCCAATAATACACTAATCATGATTTTGATGAATCTAACAAACATTGAGTTTCTACAGAAAGGAACAGTTGACTTGAACCTCATACTTGTGAGATGAACTCTATGTTAATGTCGAATATGTCGATCAGATAGAAATCGATGCTGTCATGTATGTACTGTGATAAGATCGAACAACTAATTTTTCTCAATCATGAAACATCGTTGCCGCCTATCTCGGCCAAGGATCTGAGGTATAATAGTATTACTTTCTTTTACTCGTCAATTTTCAAAGAACACCATTTGACATTCAAACTGCTCAACACTAGCAATGATCTTTTGAAAAATCTTTTGAATCATCGATTTTCTCGACTAGCTACACAACCGGATACAATGGGATATGTCAGTATAAAGTGACATGTGATAACAAAATTTGACGGTTGCTGAAGATTCATCGATTTACTTTATCAAATGATGAATGAGAAGATATGATGATCATTAGAGAGACACGATAGAGTAAGAGCCATACTACTAGCTGACTGGGCCTCGTCATTGACTGACAAAGTTAGTCAAGAAAGAAATAGTGAACTAGAGATGTGCATGAAGAAGAAAAGAGTTGATGAGATGAGTAGTATCGAAAAAGATAAATGAGCGACGGTGATTGAATTATAACGATGAATGGGCTATTGTAACTACAGATAGAACGATGAGAAAATCGAAACAGGGTCACGAGAAAAACTGTAAAAAAAAGGTAGTGACTACGAATAAATGTACGAACAAAAATAAGTAAAAACGTTTTGTTAGAAAATCGACAATTACTAGCACTCTTACATACCATCTGCTCAAAAAATCTTTGCAACCTTGTAATACTCTCCTCCACCATTCCTCCACGATTCATACGTTTGAATACTGAACATCATGTAATGTAAATACCAAACATCCGTGACAAATAACATTTTATGATCAGATAAATGCGGTCGAATTGAACCTTATCGAAAATTTAAGAATAATTACTGATTATTATAATTTCATACCTGTCACGTTCATGAGAACTCATTATCGACAAATCTTTTCTCTACTCATTACTTGCTGATTGTAGATTAATTATGACTCGTTAATCCACTATAATTATTAATTAAGCTGATAGTACTCATCTTAAAAATAACTTTGATAAATACAAATAAATTCAGTAAATTTTGAAATTATTAGTAAAAAAAACTTTCGAATTCAAATGGTAGAATCACCAACTTGTAACAATTTTTTAAAATCTAGAGAATGAAAGTAAACTTCTTGCTAAGTATACAGATATTCTTATAGCGATTTTATCATTGTAGTTAAAAAAGTATAAAACCAAATGGAAAACATATTTGAGAAGTATCAATCACATCAGTGATCCTAAGCGCGTGGAGATGAGCGTAATGCTACAGATTTAAAGCATGAGTTGTACTTTGAACATTGATTGTACGAATGATCACGTTCTGTTTCACGAACACTATTTCATATCTATTAGGATGTATATTGTACAGAATCTGGTTTCTTTTCTTTTCATGATGGTCTAATCATTTTACTTCTGATGTCCAGTGACAGTCGATACACTTTTTATATCAACTGTACACTTCGACATCATTCTTGGTATCTCTAAAACTATCCTTCAGATTAATAGGGTAAAAGTGAAAGAGTAATATTTGTAGGATATTTTTACAGTCAGAAAAGATACGCATTATGAACAAAACTTACATGATCGATTGATAATGTTCAGATACAGTCTATTCAAATAATAATTATCATAGTAAAATCATGATGATAAATCATATTTTATCTACTGCATTCTTCTTTGTATCACAGATTAGCCATGGCCATGAGAAAGATATCATGTAATAGTAATCGATACATATTCAACCAACTGTATTGTGGAATGTGCATCTATTTTTGGATGAATTTTTAGCGTGAAATCATGGTATATTTCATCTGAATTACACGAGAGATTTCAATAGTAAACACATAAATAATAATAATAAATTTTATTAAACAATGAATAATAGTATTAATTTGATCTGCTTTATTCTTCTTCATTAACGTACATCAATGACGATTATAGGTTTCATCATTGAAACCATTCACATTTCCATATGATCAGGTATTTTCATAATTCTTGCTGTTTTGGTTTGTTTTCATCTGAAATGAACAGTTCTATCTCGAATAATTGTAAAAATATACTGAATAATATTCATAATAGCTCGATCGTATATTTTGACATATAAATGTTGAGGTAAGAAAAAAGATTTGTCTTTCTTTTTTCTCTTTGATGAATATCAATCATTACTAAATCCTTTGATGCTGAATGTATTTTTACCTGAATTAGCGTAGAACCTTATTTTCAACATGCAATAATTTGAAATTATCGATAATCACACAAGTCTTACTCTTCTGTGTACTGAGTTTATAGGTAAAATGTGCATACTAGTGGCATCTATGTCAAATGACATTTATTAAACACATGTGTATAGTTGAAAAGATGCATTATTTGTTTTAACCTTAAAATCTTGCATTTAGTAAGATCCCCATTGATATTTGAAAATAAAATGCATCTTGTTTTAGCAATGTAGACATTTTTTTAATAAAGAATTACATATTTTGTGATAAATCACCATATATTTATATTCGTACTTATTTTTAGTTTTATGATTGATTGATTCAAATACTGGTCTAAATTTTCAGTTTGCTTTGATGCTGAACTTCAATTTAATCGAATGGTAGGGTTCTTTCCGTTTTGCAAACTCTTTGAACATCCTCTTAGCATATCGATCAATTCAATCACGGCGAATAAAAATTTTTTGCAACACGATACATATTCAATGGTTGATTCAAGATATTTAAAAAAAACATGAGTTTGGGATTGAGTTTCGTGTCGTTCAGTTACTAAAAAAATAAAGCCTGTTGTATGGATCGATTAGTTATAGTCGATTATCAAATATTTGCATATAGAAGTATTGTTAATAAACAAATGAAAAATTGTTCATGATTAACATAAGAATTTTTAATTTTTATGTTGAATTAATCGATCAGATCTTTTCTTATTTCTAGCTCTAGGTTATCATAAATGATTATATTGTTAGACGTCAATTATGTTGGCGAATTGTATTAATAGAACAATCTATCTGTTTTGACAATAGGTTCACAGCTTAAGTATGTCATTATTCGGTTGGTTTTGTAATTCTATTTCGGCTCTATCGAGTTGCTGTTATAATAAGTATTGAATTACTACGCAAATAGAGCTTACAATAAATTTAGCATAACTACAGAATGTATATTGACTATAGTAGAAATTAAAAAATATTCTTAATCAAATTTCGATGTTGAAGAATGTTATTACGTTATTTGAGATTAATGTTAAGTGTTTCGATTAACAAAAACTTGAATCAAACTTATTTTGTTATGCTTAGTTATGATGTCTCTTGCCGACGTGTATTTTACTATTAAAAAATGAAACCAATGACAAAGACTAGTAATTGTCAATCATATTAAGAAATAAGATATACACAACTAAGGTTCTCATTCGGATTTTAATTCATATTCAATTTTGCTCACCTTTCTTTTTAGTAGACTTGATGATTTTAATATTTTAGTTCTTCTTCATAAAAAAGATAGCAAAATGGATTGCTGCCATATTTCTTTTAAAGTCATTTTTCTCATAAATTTAGTTTCGCATTTAATATTTTCGAACATTTTTGCATAATTTTGTTTTTCTCATAGGATTGAACAACAAAATTAGTCATGAAACCACAGTTAATTGAGCACATATTTCTCGTACGACTAACGCGTATGAAGATATTTCATTCATTCGGTTGAGATTATTAACAAGCAGTAGAAATCTGATTTAGCATATTGTACAATCTATTTATTGGCTTCAATTGAATAAACATAAGGATTTTGTCAGTCGATATATTCAATTTATTCAAAATCCAAAATAAACAGCAACAGTGATCAGTGTCTAAATTTTTGCTCGACAAATAAGATGTTCCTCAAACTTGATGAACAAAGATTCGTACGGAAGGTTACTTTCATATTAAATAAAAAGAAAATCTTGTTTTCTCAATGACTGACAACCTGCATTTGAATCAATCAGAAATACTTCGATTGAGAAAAGTTTTTCTTTTCAAACAAATTACAAGACATAGATTTTGTAAATGCATGTTACCATGCTTCTCTCATATGAAAGAAAACTAAGCTCATCTTGTGTTTATCTTTTATTTAGCACTCTTACTTTAGTTTTCTTTTTCTAAATAGTTGATACTTTTCGATGAAAAATTCATTTAAGGTTTAAAACAATATCACTGGTATAGTTTTCAAGAAAACAAATATCCTTGAATACTTATTCTGTTTATAGTAATAGAACTTCGTACACATATTCCATCGGAATGAGTCAACACTTAAAACTTTCAGACTAGGCAGTAAAACAACATTGAAAAGAGCCGTGAAAAGTGTGTTGTTTTTCTTTTGCCTTTCAAAGTTTTACAATTTTTCTCATAAGAAATTTTTTATGTAATATTGATAAATACAAAGTCACAACATTTTCAAAAATCTCTATCTCTTTTCAGTACGTCTCTCTCTCGACAATGATGAGTGTCTATCTTGTAGGATTCATAATGTTGAGTGACAGATGTATCTACGGTGTCGACTCTTTAGCAGGTTTTGGTTCAGAAGAAAAACAAGTTAGATCGAGCATTGAATAAGCTGGTGGATGTTCCTGTGAATATGGTGGTGGATTTTGTAGCGAATAAGCTGGTGGGTATTCTGGTACATTATGTTCGAAGCTGATTATATCTATTGGATAAATTGTAAAATTTCGATCGTCAGCCGTTGTATTCCTTTGTTGAATGTATTGTTTAATGAAACATACGATAAGACCAATAAAAATTACGAATGCTATGAAAGCCATTGCTAAAGCAAATGAAATAAGAATGATACCTGCTGTCGAAAGATTTAAATTCAATAAATTGTTCTTTGAACGAATCATTTGCAATTTTATGTGCATACTACAAGTGGTGTAGTTTAGGATGGAATATAATGTTATTTGTGTTCTGTTTTCATTCAATTGCAAAACAAAAAAAATTGAAACACAAACATGAATCGAAAGGGACTTTACGAAGAATTTATAAAGATGAAGTCACACCTGTGCAATAATTCTCGTAAGTTCACACAACATCACCATCCTCTCGGAGTACTTTATTTTTCAGAGCGATGCTGCACTCTTCAAACATTCTTTTATTACGAGTGTATGAGAATGATATTTTCCTATAAAATATCATATTCGATTCGATCCAGAGAAATCTTTTTTTCGAACATGATGTAGTTTCTAGAGAACGACGCATGTTGTGCAAATGAAATAAAATTGAATTGATCAGAGATACAAACATAACACCCTACACGAACTCTATCGACGAAAGTGGTCAATAATTAAAATGGCGGAACCATAGAGATATGGAAGAGAATGCCTCTATACGAAACTACTATATTTTTATTCATGTAGTCTTTAGTGCATTCGAAACTATTCGTACTCGTTTGAATCGATCAGTATTCTTGAATAATTCGGATGAAACACTATTACCATCAATATGAAATACTCGACCATGAAATATGATGGTTCATCGCTTGCTGAAATAAAAACAGAAAATTTTCATTTACTAAAAACATAATCTTATTCTCAATATCAAGAATTGATCATTTAGAATGTTGTCAATGTTGCATATGACAAGTACAACTGTAACATAAGTTGTTGATTGGGATTTTAGTCTATTCTCATGTTATGTTTTATGATAATTTTTGTTTCGTTTTCTATCTAGTTTATGAACTGATTAAATTTTGAAATGCTAACGATTGTTATTTATTGTGTGAAAACTTCTCAATTGTTGTTTTTCATACTAAAGCCATCGACACGTTAAAAGACCTCAGATCTTCTACTCTATCTTATCGTTAACAAGTTACAAAGTTGATCTTCTATAATTTCCAAAAAAATGTCGTCTTTTTTGCTATCCTCATCAATATTATTTCTCTTCAATTCTTCTGATATTGTTTCTTTAGAAAAAAAGTTAGATTTCATTTTACTACGCGATAAAATTTTAAAAATATATTGCACGTTATATTACAAAAGACGATTTCTCAAGATGAGTATCTTTATTATTGAATATACTGAATCATCAGGAGCTTAATCAATTGATATTTCACATCAGGAACTTTTTTAAAGGAGAAACGATCGTACTCATCAAATATTATTAATTTTTACTAATGGATTTCTCAAGCATGCATCATTTACGAAAAATGTTTTTCCTTTTTAAGTCTATGTACTTCGACAAGAACTGCAATATGTTTAATAGTCACTATATTTTAATAGAATGACTCCGAGTTCATGCCTGAACCCTAATCTGTTCTTTTTTTAAATTTTGTTTATAAATAATTGCAGTTTTTCGGTGAAAGAGTATACATTTTTGTAAAGGATACATTTTAAAGTAATTTCTTTAATACAAAAACAAATGATAGAATGACTCATATTTCTTTCACCAGATTTCGAAAGACTTTTAAATTCAATTAAGGGTTTTAATTCAAAGCAAACTGTTCATTTCGAGTTTTCATTATTGCATCTGTAATCTATTTGTCACTATCTGTATCGGAGTTTTGATCAATCAGACTATGATAGATATTTAATACCAGTAGATAAGAATTTGTAATTGAATTCTTTCGCATAAGAGATAGTCTATCTTTATTTAGTTATTGCAATAATCATCTAGTTAATTTTTAATGAAATGAGAAGGTTGGAAAACAGAAATAATTGAGCATGATTGTAACATATATTGGTTTTTTTTTCATGTCGTATAACTGATCTTGTTAATCACAGACTATATTATTCAAGTACAGATTATCTGGAACTGTAGAAAGAGTAGAAAAATATGTTTGAAATGAATACTCAGACATAGAATGAGCACAACGAAATTCGTGACATTCAAGAATGGCTTCCCACAGTTTTATATTTTATTCAAATTAAACTTTATATACATGGTAAGTGTATTTATTCATCGTAAGCTTTCCTATTGTACATTGGGGACCCGAAACTTCTCATTTTAGTATAAAAACAAAAGCCAGCCAGCAGAAAAATTTCTTGAATATATACAATCACAACTATCAAAAACGTTATACAACTAAGCATGGCTAAGTAAAATTCAGTAGTCTCTACATTTAATTTTAACTGCAACACATTTTTTTAATCGTTGTGGCATCAGATAAACTAGTTTTTTATATTATTGTGGTTTTATTGATAAACATACACATACTTATATTCAAGAGCTTTTTCCTGACAGACAAATTGTGTTCGTTTTTGTTTTGTCTTGTTTATAATACATGAATACACTTTCCATGTGTACGAAGTTTAATTCGAATAAAATATAAAATTTGTCGAAAATCATTCTTGAATGCCCTAGCATTTTTTCCGTATTCTATATTGGTATGTAGAAAAAAACGTACAAACATGGAAAAAATCTCAAAACATCACACATCATCGGGAACACTAATCTTAAAAACTGTCGGTGGCTTTTCTTGATGTAATATTCATTAAAAGAAATGTTTCGCTTCGACAATCATTACGGTATTTATTATTCCAATCATTTAAATTTTGTTTTGTGCGATTGAGAATTATCATTGAGCTGAAGAAATCTCCTAACTTGATTTTATTTCAAATTTGTTCCAGCTTATTTATAATATGCTTCACTAATGACACTTTTTAGTTTTCATTAGTTGTCATACGCAGACCTTTGTTTTATTTATATGCAAGAGATGAGCTCGAAACTGGAAGGATTAATGAAAACTTGCCATCAATTTAGCTCATAAGAAAATTTTGATAGGTCTAAACTGGCTAGTTGTTGTCAGAGTTCATTTACAAATTAATCAGAATGTCCAGATAGAATCATGTTTATTTTTCTATCTGGACATAATAAGTTGTTTTTTTGTTTATTGTATTATTGCACATACAAAGAATCTTTTCAATTCAACAGCATTTAAAAGAATAAAAAGATTCAATTATACTTTCAAGAATGTCGATTTTTCTATGAACCATGAAGATATTTATCAATAATATGAGCAATAAAACAGAACTAACTTAGCAGGCTCCTGTGAAAATTCAAACGTCTGAAAATCAATATCTATCAATCGATACAAAATCATGTTTCTACTATTGTTAGTATCACTTCAGAATATCGAATTTCTTATGCTACCTTCATCTACAAGTCTGTTTGATTGTCCTACAATTGTCTCGGACAACTCAATGATCATCTACTCGAATGTATGATGTTTGTCGTCAATTTTTTCAGCTCAAAATACGTGTTTCCGTAAAGAATATTGAATGAAACAATCTTAAATACGTGTATGCATCAAAATAACTAGTATCTCTCAACAATAAGATGATGAATATTTAATTGCCAGTAACTTTTCTTACTTGATTGAAATTTATGTTATTTGAACTTGCTTTTTTCTGAAAAAAAAAGTAAACACCCCTGAGATGCTTCTTGTTCATTTTCCTAACTGAAGAATGTGCGTCAATCAAGTTACTAAATGCTGATTCAATATTATTCAATAAAATATATCTATCTGTTTAAGAAAAATGTATTATTCATTTTGTGAAAAGCATGAAAAATACTGTCAGTATGGTTTAAACATGTCACGAGTTAATACTTTCATTCTTCTGGTTTATATAATGGCATTTGACACGTCTGTAAAATATTATATTTTTCTTGAACGCAGAGAAATTATTTGTCCATTGTAATCTTTTTTAATTGTATTCTCGAACGTTTAATCCTGTTCGTTTTACCAAATATTCATGTACATTTCATTAGTTCACAGCTACACATCGAAACCTATATACCAAACTACTTAGAACAAGCATTAACGATTCTTTTTTGGCAGCTTGTCAGCACAAGATTTATTACAACGACCATATTCTACAGTCATCATAAGTAACAATAACGACACTTTTATAAACATATTTGGCTATATTTCAGTGAGATATGATTCTGAAGAAGTTATTTGTAATTAACCTTGATATATTATTAGGACATTGTTTGAGTGTAGTACTTCTTGCCGTCTTAGTATGTAGTCAAAAGAAATATTTTCTGTTGCACATCAAAATAAAATAAAGATGAAGGTCTTTGTATTTTGATATATCAATCTTGTGAATAGGAGATCTCGTGACAACAAAATTTCTAATTAATTTCATGTATCTATCATAAGAAAGAGAAAGGGAAAAATAGCAATAATCGAATTCTGCAAAAATATTATTCAGAAGTGTCATTGAAGAAAAAGATATCTCAACAATATATGGTAATACGATAGCTTAATTAGTTTTCTCTATCTTTATTAGAAAAGATTTAGCTACTAATGGATTTATATTTAATTTACTATGCGTAGAATTAATGTTTGTTTTTAGAAACAATTGCCACAAGGGTTTATTTTTAATCTACGAAAAACAAAAACTTATTTAAAAGAATAGAAGGTATTGATTTGCTCCTTATGTCATTATTTCAAACGGAAGAAAATTTTATTTTGAAATTTCCATCTAAATGAGATATGAACCAGATGGTACAAAAAGCCATGTTTACTTTACAAGAGTAGTTTTACATATGAAAAGTTATTGGCATAAGATTAGTGACGTCAGCTAGTCGACTAGACTTGTTACCTGACCAATTGTGGAAGAAAATTTACAATGACTCAATCTTTATCATGGAAACAAATGAAGAATACTAAAGATTTTTCGATATCTAAGATGTCGTTTAATATTTATTTGTTATTGATACACGAGTACGCGTCGATTTATTCGAACGCTTTTTGTAATGTATTAAATCGATAGATATTTTATATTCCTTATAATATTAGCATGAAAATGAATATTCTTCTTTCACAATAATAACGTCAGGAAAAAGAGAATTCTTTTAACATATATTATGTCATGAATCAAAACAACCTCAACACTCTCGTAAAAGACAAAACAAAAAGTCGTTGAATTCGTTCACGACTTTGGCATTCACTTGAATATATATCCATTGCTGTAAGATAACACTATGAAAATGTCAGTTTTATTTGTTGACGAATAATAGTAAAACTATCGTGGATAGTAGTACTAGATCCATTCATTCGAATTTCAATTGATTTGTTTAGAGGTCGTCAACAATGATTTTATGTTCTATAAATATGAATAGACTCATTATCATAAATTGATAAGATCGTATATTTTACTTCTCTAAAATATCCATTTGAGATGGATACGAAAAAGACACTCTTTGAATGGATTAATGAGTCATTTCCGTCATAATAAACTCATAGAGTGGTTTCGTAGGGTTCAATGTTAAATATTTTCAAAATATATAACACTTTCATGTTTTATGGTTTCGAATAGAAAAACTATAAGAAATTAACTTTGTTTTCTTCATTCTCATTAATGGATGCATGTTGATGAAACACCCCGATAAAATGTCAAGTAAGATTAATAGTATTCATAGACAATTAAAACGGATCATATTAAATATGAATTAGTGTAGATAATAATTAATGTTGATTCCTATCTACTTTATAATTCAATACTCGAACATTTTAATTCATGACTTCTATGATGAACAATGTCGGTGATGGTATTTTTTTTTTAAATATGAAAAATCATATATTATATTACTGAATTTGATTCACTTATATACATAAATTTTAAACTGATATCATCAAGCTAGTGTTATTTCGTTGTATAAGTTATTTTTAAAAATACGATTGATTATTTATTATTATTTATTTCCTAATCTAGAAATAAATCAGCATTTGTCTGCTTCTCTAAATAATGTATGCATCGGAAATTATTCATATTTTTGCCTACTATCCTATGTTTACATGAGAATCAAGTATAATTGGAAATTTATTTTAATGAAAGTAGTTTTTTTTCAATTCACGATACAATGTATTATTAATCAGAATTGATAATCGAATACAAGTAAATATAAATGAAAATAGTAATAAAATACAAGTGAACATCATGTTCATAAACATTTTCCTCTGTGTGTTATACATCATTTATCACACCTATCATCAACAGAATGGAAAAATACGAAGTAACACTCACGGCAAGAAAAAGAAATCAAATACTATTTTAAATTCATTCGAAATAAAAGTGATCAACAAGAAAAACAAAGTAACTATGGATATGTTGGTTTAGTGTCGTCTGCCAATGGAGCACTGTAAGGTGGTGGCAAAGATGAATATGATGGTAGATTGTTTGAAGCACCGTTGTTGACGACTGGAAACTGATTAAGTCCACTGCGTGGGGGCGGGTATGGATATGGATTTGGAGTTAGATATGGCTGTTGTAACGCCATACCTGGTGCTATTGAAAACCTCGGCTGATTCAATCGTTTTATTATACATATAACTACGATAATAGCGACAAGTATTATAAAAAAACCAAATACTGAACCAAGAATAATAGCAATTGTAGAACCTGTCGAAATACCGCTGTTTACTGAGCTATAATAGCTTGAACGCATTCTTTCCTTCTGATGAGTATGCGTATGAAAGCAATTCTTTGTGTACTACTACAGTTTTTTTTTATTCTTTCTAAATAAAATCAATAGTCGTCATACATTTACGTCATAGGAAAATATTATTCATGAGTTTACATATGAAGTAGAACGTACATAGTTTCTTTTTTTCTGTTTACAATTTATTCACTCTGTCGATTATTAAACATGACACATCACTAATAAAAAAGATTTACTGCATAAGAAAAAATGACATTCTTTGAAAAATACAATGCAAAAGAATATTTTTATATTCAATAAGAATGGGTAATCGACTTCTTAAACAAAAAAAGCTGAAGACAATAAATATAACTTCCGTTATAGAATTCACTAGGAAGAATCGAGAATTACAATTATTGATTAGTAGAATTATCAAACTGTGACCGCTATGATCAATTATGATTGATTATGTTTCGTTTGTTTGAATGATCAGAAAAGAGTAGATTAATATATCAATATATATTGTTGAACACTAGTAACAAAAAATCGTTAATCTTGCATATTTCAATGGTCTATAATAGGAAAAAAAGTTTTACTTTTCCCAAGAGTAAATCCCACCCACCCCCCCCCCACCCCGAAATTTTGCTTAAAGAGCATATAAATTATCGGGAATATTGATCATAAGTAAAATAATACATTGAAAGTATCTTCTCTAGTTTCATGCAATTGGAGAATAAGTGCTGCCAAGCAATGATTCATGTTTTTTTTTGTTTCTATAATAAATATAAATATAAATGTTAGTAGAATAAAATAAAATATTCTTTATACTATTTCACTTTGAACTATTAAAAATGATTATTCTTTCCTGTTTAATCTTTTCTCTGAAAATTTCGATCGTTCGTAATCAAGTAGCTGGCTATACTTGCAACGAGTGCAAACATAATTCTTCTTCGATAGTTACCAATGATTCTGTTTATACTGTACCCATGAGTATTTTCTTTTATTTGAAATCCGACTGAGCAGTGACTCTACTTTACATGAAAGCGCTGTATACTTTTTTTATATTTCTTACGCTTTCTAACGTTTCCTTTTTTCTACGTGCTCTCCTTTCTCTTTCTCTTTGTATGAGTATTGCTTTTCGAGACTAACGTCAAAGTCGGTTTCTGTCCCTCCTCGTTCTCTTGTCTTTGCTTGCACGTTCATTCAGTCACTATCGTCTCGCTACATGTTCAAAAACTCAAGCACAAATAACGGCAATAGAAGAAAAAAGAAAGAGAAAAAGAAGTAGTAGTAGAAGAAGCGGCTCTGGCAACAGACGCAGTCGTTTTAATTATTCTGGCCGTGTAAACACGCACATAGACAGTATAGGACAATGATCACTATTTCTTTCAATCACGTTTGTCTAACTTAATAAACACAATTGAAATTGATATAAATTATCGATTAAAATCAATCAATCAATCAATCATAGATGAGCAGTAAATCTGTTAGTAGCATCAGTGCTGGTGGTCCTGGTCGAACTCTATTACGACTTGTAAGTTGAAGAAAGTTGGTAGTATAATTGTCTTGTTTATTCTTTGCGTGTATACTCAGTGTATATGTTCTTTCATCTTCCTTCCTGCCTAATAGCTAATAAGAATGTTGATGTATTTATCCATTTCAATTCATTAGTATTGCTTAGTTAGTACTTGAGATGAATATTATTTTTGCTTAGCGTCCTGTCGATTGGCTTGAAGAGGCCGATCGACAACTCTACTTGACAACGCCAAGTACCGGCAATAGTAATGATTGTCGACAACGTCATCGCATCGACTTCGTACTTGTTTACAGTCTTCGAGTTCGTGATTCGGCAATAAATCAACAACGTCGACAAGCATTTCAACATAAACTTGAATCTGTTGGTTTTGAAATTGAAGAACAAGATATCGGTGGAGGATTGGTAGAGTTCAATTTTTTGAATAAAATATTGTCGTATAATGCTTTTTTTTATTGAACATGCTTAGGAATCAAAACATGTTGTTGGTGATAAAAATAATGAAATAACTGTTAATGGTTTATTTAATCGTCATCGTCGTCAATCAAAACAACCCCAACCACATTCTGTTAAACGTTTTGTTCGTCTTCATGCACCGTTCGAACTTCTTCTTGAATTAGCTGAAAAAACACGCATGAAACTACCGATAGAAGTAAATATAAATAAATATCTGTATAAATGGAGCATGACACGAAATTTTTTATCAATGAAATAATATGCTATTCTTATTTGTTTTTCTTCTCTGTCTTTTAATATTTTTGCCTTGAGTGCGATTGAGATTTAGCTTTATACCAGTTTACTTATCATGACATAATCTATAGGATAAACAAAAGAAAGGAATGTCCAAAAATCGAGTATATTATATTCGATTGAAATAACAGCTAAAATCAAAAGATGATGTTATATCAAATTTTCCATTTCTATGAATAATTTATTGTTATATTTAGGAAAATCGTACTCCATCATCCATTCCGAGACGACCGTTTGACTATTTCATGTCTTGGTTACCGTTTACACAGATCGATCGTACCATGTTTCCACCTGAACAACATTACTTTCTTGCCGAATATGATAAAACACTAAGATATCGGTATGTAGAAAATAAATGAAATCAACGAACATAGTTCAATCCTTAGTGATTAATTTATTATTTCAAAAAGATTTGAACCACTATTCGATAAATTACGTGGCAATTCACGAGATTTATATTTTACACCAGCACAACGAAGTCGTCTAGTTTATGATTGTTTATTACGTACACCATTTGACATGACACCAGAAATCGAAGAGCAACAAAGTTAATAGATCAATTATTTATTTAACATGTAAATAATTGAATTAATTAATTTCCTTTAGTTTTACATGGCACAGGTGACGCCAAAGAAAGACGTGTTTTGGAATTAGAAAAAATTTTTACTGGATTTTCAACAAGTTCAGGTAATATACACAATGAACATGAACTCGGTTTTCTTGAGAACTCAAAAAGAAAGAATGAAATCATGCTACTGATCTTATAATTTTGTTGATTATATTTACAGATTTCAGTAACATTTCAGTGTATGTTACACTATTATTATTGTCTATCATATCATTTTCTTGAATCATAGTCAACTCCATGCGTAGTTAGAAGGAAAAAACAGCAATTGAGAGTCTTTTTTTCCTATGTGTTATGTGCATCCTGACATAACATAGTCTTCTCAATGTATTCAATTTCTATATAATTATATATATATATATATAATTCTCTACGTTTGTATTAAAAAAAACCTTCTGCTTACTCCAACGCCATATAAATAGGTCTACGAGGAAATTAAGAAAATGAAACACACAAAAGACAAGACCTAAAAATAGGTTCTTTCTTCGAGAGAGAAAAGAAAATCTTACGATGTACACGTACGAAAATGTCTCAGTGACTAGTTAATGATAAAAAAGAAGCCACGGGAATACTAGAAATAGAACTTTAAAAAAATAGAAGCGTCAGACAGAGGTGTTGATTGCCATCTGAATTGCATTTATTCAGATAGTATCGTGGCTATTAGTACTGAATCATCACATGTCTCTAGGACAAGCTCAATGAAACTATTATTAAATTGAACATCAATAAGTTAATCGATTTCTTCTAGGTATAGAACTTCTTCTTCGTGATCAAGTCTACGATGATTGCTATCCACTACATACAGTAAGTGATGAATGACAAAGGAAGTATTCATATTTTTGAGTCTTTACTTACTACAAATAGCCATTGTTGAAAAACATTGAACCTCATATGATACCATCTTGGATAATGACCAAAGGTGAACATCGAAATACGTTCGATCGAATGGTATGTATCACATAGTTATTTGTCTGTGTCACCTTTTGAATTGATTATTTGATTTTTATCTTTTTCTTCGTTTTAGAAATTATGGTGGCATTGGAGTCGTATCAGTAATGTATTTAAAGATCAACCAATTAATCATATAAAGGATTATTTCGGTGAACATGTTGCTTTGTATTTTTGTTGGTTACGATGGTTTGTTTATAAAATGAAATTGTTCTACTTATAAAATTCAATGTTATGTTGGAATTTTTTTTCTTCTTTTCTTTTCATATGAAGGTATATTCAAATGTTACTACTTCCTTGTGTACTTGGTCTTTCAGTTTTTTTCTATGGTCTTTGGGCGGTAAAACATGATGTACCCACGTCAGTAAGCTTATTATACTTAATGATATAGATAAATAATGATGTTTTAACTTTAGCAATGACATATGTCATGATTTGGCAAATACAGTTATGTGTCCTCGATCACATCGTCAATTATGGACATTAGGCGAAGATTGTCTCTATGCTAAGGTACCGATATCATTCATTAGAAAGACAAATTGCTATTCTTTGCAATCATCATCATATTTATTTAGATGGCATTTTTATTCGATAATAAAGCTACTGTTGGCTATGCTGTTATAATAACCGTATGGTCAGCTCTGTTTCTTCCAGCATGGGATGTTGCAGAATATCAGTTTCAAGTAATACGAGAGAAGCACTAAAGAAAACGATGATTGATGGAAAAATGATTCATCACTCATTATTTTAATTTTTTTTTCTAGTACGAATGGGACACATTTGATTTAATTGATGGTGGAAACGGCGGAAGTGATTTAGATGAAACAAGGCCAGATTTTAAACGCAAAGTACGAACAACACGTATTAATCCAATAACTGGAGTTGTCGAACAATATATGCCAGCGAGAGAACGATGTGCAAAAAATGTATCGTCATTTTCCATTGTCGCTATGATGGTTCGTTCATTTTTTTTAAAGGCTTTTTTCCTTCTCTACTTGCCGCAAGTTAAACTGTTGAGCTTTGCAATTGTGTAGATTTATAAAGCTACGTATATGAATACATGGAAATTCAATGTGTTCAAAAGAAATATGCCGTGTAAATGAAAGGAATATTCACATTATAATTATGAAGTAGCCGATTTGATTGAATTCAAGCACATAGAAGTTAAGCGATGAAGAAAAAACAAACGGAAATCAATAGACTAGAGCTTTCCATTAACTACAAAATATTCTAGCAAGAACTTGACAAGAAAATAAGACAATCTAAACATCATACAAAATACAACGTTTGACCTTCAAATAATTGCATTTCGCTTAAATTCATCGATTGATTGTGATAGAAAATAGTTGAAAAACTTTATTTATTTTGAATGACACGTCTATTAACACGAAGTCATTGTATCAAATATTTTTTATTCAATCACAAGTGAAGAAACAATTACATTTTCGTTAAAATAAGATCGAACAATGCACGTTTAACCTGACGCTTTTTGAATGGTTGATTTTTTCATAATTTAAATGAACTAAAATTTTCATCAGGAAAACATCATTCTCGCGTCACATGTAGAACAATCAAAAGGATTGTTTTCTCTCCAGCTTTGATTATGAGATTTAGAAACACTTTTGATTATTTCGTATCACACATGAGAATAAATTTGACGAGAAAAACTTTTCAATTAATTGAATAAGACGACGATTTACTTGTGAAATAATGTTTTACAACATACTTCATTACTTGATCTTTTATAAAAAGGTACTCTATTCAATATTGAGCATTGAATAAAATTATAGTCTATATCCGAGATAAAATAGTCTTTGATCTAAAATCCATAACTCTTTGCGACTCGTGATATCAACAGTTTTATACTTGCCGGCTTTTTTCTATTAGATAGAAACTACATTCTTTTAGATCAATATCTCGAAGACAATCAGTAAATAGGGAAGAATAGCAGTATTTCGCATAAAAATTAAAAAAATAATGTATAGATTACATTTAAAGCTCGAGGGACATACTTGCTTTGAGTTATACTAACAATATTTCTTTCTATTATCTTTTTTTTTGGTATGTGCATTAGTTTGAAACGATCAGAATCAACAAAACATATTATGAAATATTGAGACAATTGATAAGTTGCACTCGTTCGATATTCGGATGAATAATTTGATTTTCTTCAAAAATATTCTAAGAGAAATATTCGACTTCATTTTTACACTTAATATCTACTCTATAACCGATGATGAATCACTATAATAACTAGAATGAATTTATTTTTTTCTAGGAAGAACTTTGATTCCAGATGAAGTTTTTTTTGTTATTTCAAAACTTAATGTGTAGATAATATATTATTTTAAAGTTATCTTGTTTCTGAACATATCATAATAACACTAAACGAGAATGCACTGATAAGATTCAATTTTTTATTTTTTTACATTTGATTTCTGGATATGAACATGGCTTCAAACTAGTTCGCAGACGTGTATTTCACTTAGATTTAGGTCTCACGATTGCTTGTATCGCTTGACTGTGTTTCGATTCGAGATTGGATGCATAGATGAATTTGGATTTAGGATATAGTTTCAATCTAGCATGATTCTAACTTTTGCTCTATGCTACATTTAGACCAAATCGTACCATTAAATCCAAATCCTAAACTGAATGCTACACGCACCAAATCCAAACTATTTTATATCAATTTTTAAAACATGAGATTCGTATCATGCCTCTGGCACATTATCTTAAAAAACGTCATCATATTTAGATAATCTAAGATTAAATAAAAATTCCAGTCGAAATATTTTCGCACCAAATCTCAATACTTTGGATTTGTTGTGGCCCCGCAGTAAATTCAAATAAGTCTCTTTTGCAAACAGAGTTTTCCATTAGTTTTATTTCTATTAGAATGCGATAACCGAACTTGAAACACGTCTGTATAGAATCGTTAGAAAAAAAAAGTTTCTCAATTGATGTCTACTTATTGAGTTGAAACCTATTACTCTTGAGTTCTTATACTAATATAAGATTTTTTATATTTAAAATTATGTTTAATCATATATGTAAACAAACACACGAAGAACATTCTATTCCATTAATTATTTATATGTTTTTGTCTATGAATCTAGATCTGTCTTGTTCTAAGCTTTGTCTTTGGTGTTGTTCTTTATCGAATCAGTATAAAAGCAGCAATTAGTTCAACTCGTACGCCCGAACTTGTTCGTCGATATTCTCCACATGTTGCTTCGTTAACTGGCGCATGCATTAATCTTATTGTAATCATTGTACTAAGTTCACTTTATGAACGTTTAGCTATTTGGTTAACTGATTATGGTAAATCAATCATCGATAGGAGAAAATAAACTTATTTATTTATTTATTTATTTTTATATTCTACTTTTATTTAATTTAACAAATATAGAAGTTCATCGAACAGAAAAAGATTACGAAAATGCATTAACATTAAAAATGTTTTTATTTCAATTTGTTAACTTTTATGCAAGTATTTTCTATATAGCATTTATTAAACCATGGTTTGCTAATCCACCTGGTGCAGAAAGTTACAAAATTGGAAAATATAAAACTGAAGAAGTAAAATAATTTATTCTAGAAAAGAAAAACAAAAAGGACCTGAGTGTTTATTTGAATATCAAACAATATATCTATGTTTCTTCGTCTTTTTTCTTTTTAATCTTTATGTAGTGTGAAGCAAGTGGATGTCTTGCTGAATTATCTATTCAATTATTAGTTATACTCGTCGGCAAACAAGTTATAAATAATTTATTTGAAGTCGGCATGGTGTAAGAAAGAATAATTATTTCATTGGTATTTTTATTAAAGAGAAAAAACAATGTCGTGTTTTTGTTTTATCTAGAAAATTTTGGACTTTTTTTCGTAAAATACTTGTGCATAGAAATGCATTCAAACAAATACGTTATCGTCGTCATCATACACTTCATTGGTATAGTAAACGACCACAAGAAGATGATTTTATGTAAGAAACAAGACTAAAGTTTAAGAAAAATTGAACGAAAATAATTTCTATTCGTTATCTCATGAACAGGTTAGAAAGATGGACAACGACAACACTTTTTTATGAATATCTTGAATTGAGTATGAAATAAATATCTTGCATCTCTGAACGATATTCAATTTTGTTTTTACTTTATTTTAGTTATTCAATATGGATTTGTTACAATGTTTCTTGTTGCGTTTCCACGTATGTATCTTTATAAGAAACGAGAAATAATTGAAGTTTATCTTTTTCACAATTTGTTTAATCTATTTAAAAAAATGAATTCATCGTTCAATAACACGAAAAACAATAGACTGTTACTGCATCATAAGAAAACGATGAGTTAACCGTCATTTTCAGCTGTTCTTCCGCATTTGACTCTTGCTCTTACTCTCAATCAAATCCTTTCCGTTTAATGACAGAATGTATAATAGAATTTATGAAGAAATCTCGGAAAGACTTGATCTTGGAAATGTCAAGTCTATCATCATGCAATCAACATTGTTGTATACATATCATATACAGTACTCCTATTTGATTTAACTAATTTTCTTGTGAACATATTATACAACTGTCGAAACAAACAGAATCTTATGTTTTGCTTTGATTTATTACACTTTAGCAGACTTTGTTGTTGAGCCATACATTAAAAATCCAACTAATGTCATGTCTCTACGATCTTATATGTAAAATTGATGAATTGTTAGATGTAGTCAGAGATAGAGAAAATGATAAATTTGATGCATGAAAGTGTTCCAATATCGATGGCTCGATCCAAATTCTATAGTTAGATGAGTGGATGCTGTTGAGAATATTGATTTCTAACAAAAGTAGACATGAAAAAAAACTAAGAACTGAAGATATACATATATATATATATATATTACAACAATTACGTAGTTATTTTTCGGGAAATACAAGAGTTTCAATTTTCTTTTTTGAGTTCTGTACAAATCGATAAATTTCATCAATTTCAAGTATTACAGCCTAAAATATTCCATCGAAAAGATCTATTGACGTTTATGCTGTCGCAATTATGACTTATGAATTTGTCTCACGTCTATCTAGATTTCAGATCAGCAGAGATCGATCAAGTTTTGATCCATTTTGAATAAAATCAATCTAAGATTCGATCTAATTCACGATTTATTCTCAGGCATATACTATACAAATGTTAAACTCAAAATAGATTTCTTATCTCGAAAAATGTAGATGCATATATAATCTATACAAATAAAAGAAATTAATAAATTACGAATTTCTATCAATTGAAAGAGCTATGAGAAGGATATGATATTGTAGACATGATATTTGAAGAAATATTCCTATGCAAGTCACATACAAATAAGTTAATAAGTTTATATATATATTTCTACCATTTTGATTTGATTATTCATCATCTATTTATTTTATATAGTTCGACATATTGTACTTAGACTATTCTTCTAGTTATAGAATATGAGAAATGGCACGAGTGCATATAAAAAATTACAGAATAAGCACGTATCAATCGAAAAACATCTAGAAGTCATAGTCGAAACAAGTAGATAATAGTCTTCCTGGAATTTTGTTTAATAGTATCCTGATTGTGTTAAATCGTTCAACAATCTGACAAATATGAAAAATTCCAAAAAGAGAAAAATAAAATAGATCAAGTTGATGTATAAAATATATTATGAGAAGTCGAAATTCGATTTTTTTCCTTTCAAGAAAAAATAATCAAAGCTTGCTTTTCATTCAAATATTTTCAATCGAGCCTGACTGCGATAAAAATATAATTGCTTTTCATAAATAACAACCATTTAGGAATCATATTCGAGAAAACAGTTTTTGCGTATTACGCATAGATAACTATGGATTGTCTTTACGATAGGAACGTAACACTATGAAATGGTTACCAACTTTCTAATTATTCATGATAATTTACTTCCGACTCCAATAATTACACAAGAATCTAATACAGCAAAAGCATATAGCTATACTAGAGAGAATCCATTTATTTAATCCAGGTGTTCTCTTCGAAAAATAATTGTATACGTAATAGATTGAGTATATTTCCGAAATGCTCAAGTCATGATTATGAGAGTATCTACGGCGTCGTACCATTTGAAGTAGGATCAACGAAGTGCGAAATTTCTTTCAATTTTTATATATTTACGATTAATACAGCTATGATTTGATTCATTCATGTGAATTTAACAATTAGTTTCGAAATTATTTATACTCTATGTTAGTAATGTCTTCTATATGACTTCCGCCTAACGGCAGTATCTTAAAAGTCACCTCTTCAAGATTGAGTAATGTCTAACAGATTCATTTAATCTATTATTAGTTATGAATTCTTGATGACTTTGGTCAAAAATCTTCTTTCGCTTCATAGATATGCCAATATCACTTGATATATATTGATAGAATCTTATTGATCGATATTGAGTCTTTCGATAGTAACACTTCGAATATCATCAGTAATTAATAACCGTCTCAGAACCATGATAATTTTTGTAAAAGCTGATGTTTTACAATGCCATGTTTTTTCTGTTAAAACCATCGATATTTTCATCATAAAGTCATACGGTCTATTCGCAATAGTAACTAAATTTTGATATAGGAGAAAGTCACCGGAATGAAGTGTCATATAGTATTTCCTAGGCAAACAAAGAAACCTCTAATTTGATGCACGAATCAAGTAGCTATTGAAATAAGTAACTAAAGCATGAAGAATTGAATACTCGGCATCTTCCTTATTTTCAGGGTCATCTAATATGAGCATGATGAATAAAAATCAATGAATAATGGTTTCGTACTAAACACACGAATTAGTAGGGTCGTTTCGAGAATGATTGATCTTTAACGATTCTATAAATACAAGTTAAATATGTCAAATCAACTTTGTCAGAGATGGCCAGTGGTATCATTTCATGAGTCTTGTACATGACCATTCTACAAATGAGTTATTTTTCCAAAGTTTTGTTTTGAAATACTGTTCTATTTAAAAAAAAACCGTTAATAAAATAGCAATTTATTTTGTTCTATAAATACTCATGTAGAAAAGAAAAGAAAAGAATGATCAAATTAAGTAGTGAAATAAAAGATACATTTATTTAAAAAAAAGTAAAGGTACGTTAATTGGTTGTTTTTCTGGTTCATTTAAAGTTACGTGTCATTTATTCTTGTATCGAATCTCATATTTTACCGTAACAAAGGATAAATACTAATTAATCATATTAGTAGCGTTTGACAAATTTTTCATGTGTTTAAGATTTAAATTTCAGAAACATGAACACTTCATCACGATATCGGTTGCTAAAAAAAGAAGGAAACTTTGAAGACAAAAGGGAACTTACGAAACTAGTTTGATCAGAAATGTTCTGTCACAATCGTATGAAGAAATTCAAATCTCAACTTCAGACAATAAAATCAAGTCTAATGAAACGTTTTATAATTTCATCTGAATCATTTTTTTGTCTGACTCTTTCATTTCTCAGTCTATTGAGTTTAGAATAGACATTTGGATATATAACCCCTCTGTATTTCTATGTAAAAAATTAAGTGACTCATAGTCAGTATGTTATCTGAAAAGAAATAACTTCATATGTCGTAAAGTCTTTGTAAACAATTGTCATTTATTAAATATTATTCTATTTTCCGAAGAATATCAATAAATAGTTATTGAATTTTCTTGTTTTAGTTGCTCCACTTTGTGCATTTCTGAATAATATTGTCGAAATACGAATCGATGCAAATAAATTTGTTTGTGATGTACGTCGACCAGTTGCTAAAAAAGTTGCTGACATTGGTATTAACACAAGTAAAATTTGCATATTCATGTTACTTTGAATACTTTCGTTTAGGAATCTGGCGTTTAATCATATCAGCTATATCGAAATTAGCAATTCTGACAAATGTAAAATATTAAAAAAAGCTCTTATACGGAAAAGCTAAAGAATTTTTTCTATTTTCTTTTATCAATGTACTTAGGGTTTATTAATTGCATTAACATCTGATTTTGTACCTCGTCTTGTCTATCAATATTCACGAAGTCCAAATCGAACATTAGTTAATTATGTAAATTTTACCCTATCAGCTTATGAAATAAATCGTCTTTCATCATCATCATTGAATAAATTCAATACGACTAGTATTTATTGTTTGTAAGATGACACTTCATTTGTGCTTTATTTATTTTTTGAATTGCTTATTATTATTATTTGTCTTGCTTTTTTTTTTCGTTTTAGTTATAAAGATCATCGAACACAACCTTGGGATTCTAAACCATATCAAACTAATCATGATTATTATGTTATTATGGTTGCACGACTCGCATTTCTTATTGTATTTGAAGTTAGAATAATATACTTTTTCTATTTCTATTTCATTCATCAATATGAAATTTATTCTAGCATATTGTTTTTATCTGTTTAAAACTGGGTGAAGTACTAATGCCTTTATTATCAAAAAATGTTAAACAACAAATAGCACGAAAAAATTTTATGGTACAAACTATGCATTGGGGTAAAGAAAAATAAAAACAAGTTGTTTTAGTTGAAAAATGAAAGAGAAAAATCTCCGAGAAGGAAAAATAATGAAGCGTTCGCGGCTGAAATCATATGAAGCCTTGAAGTCATAGTTTTCAATATTCTATCTGAAGTTCGATGAAATCTTAGAAATACTGTGTGAAGTCTTATAAAGTCTTTTGAAGTCTTACGAAACTCTCTATTTCCCCCTCGGTAAATTCATTTATGTTATGTTTAATAGGAGCGCGTTTATATGAAAAAAATCCTGAATTAATTGAACGTGATATGCAACGTATTGTTGATTTAAATTCACAATATCGACATTCCAATGGTGGTTATGAACTTATTTATGATGTCAAAAGAACAATACCACGTCAACAGTCAACAAATAGAATTCAATCACAAGATGAATACCGACGACCAGGATCATTGAAAGAAATGAAGGCAGATTTAACACGTGCTCTACAGACAATATTATCTGAGGATATTATTGATTTAGGTATTCGATAGATGAAGTTGTTAGATCTGTTGGCTGTTTCTTTTTTATGAGAATTTCGTGTATTGAACTGTGATATATAACTTTTAGAAAATAAATATAGAAATTTAACATTAGCAACAAATACATGTAGTGTTTGATCAGTACATCATAAATCAGGTTCATCTTGTATTGTTCGTATTGCATACAATTTCGAATTTTGTCGTTCACTGCAATTAAAACCGTTTTCGCTAGGACTCTTATATCGAATACTTCGATGTAATGTTTCCTCTTCGAATTTTGTTATACCGCCCAAAGCAGCAGCGCGATTTTCTTTCAGTCTCCAACTTATTTGTAAAAGACAATTTGAATGCATCAATGCAACAAATTCTTGTCGGAAAAATGTTCCACTTGCACAAAATAATATAAAATTGACTGAATGACACAAATAAAATATTAAACGTAATAATGTCCATTGTAAACGAAAAGCTGGCGCTAACTGATAACTAGTTGGTGCGATGGCAAGAAATATCGACGCTGGTGATGTTAATACTGTATAAAGTACACTAACAGCATATAACATTCTTGTTACAGAACGCTTTTTTTGTCCTTTAGAATTTGAACGTTTAGATGCTCGTCGCACAGTACGTATTAATAAAACATTGCCAAGAATAATAACGGTTAAAGGAAGTATCGTATATGCGATAAGTGCTACTTTCGGATATAACTTACTACGAAATTTGTAATATGTATAATGATGAACTTTATCTACAGTACATTCGAATGGTATAGTATGACTTCTTGGTCGTGTATCGGAATAAGTAAGCTCATAAAATAAAAATAAATGTAATTCAGCTAATGAAACAAATAAAAATAAACAAAATAATTGTACACATGTTGATCTCAAAGAACAAATAGCACGTTGACTAACATAGAGATAACGTTGCAATGTCACAAGAGCAAGTAGTAATGGTGCTAAACGAAGAAATACGTATGTTAAATAAATATGTGTACGACATGCGATTGAACTTATTCTTCGTATATCTATGTCAAATGCATCGAGTAGAAATTGCCTTAAAAGACCTGTATAACATGTTCCAATCTCTGCGATGCATAGAACCGCTAAATAAATTGATGTTGTCTGTCGACGAAGACGTGGCCGCAATAAAATAATGAATGATATGATATTTCCAATAGCACAGCCGAGTAATATTATAGGAGATAGTATACTAGACACCCATCGTGTGAAATTCTCATGGGAATATGTCAAAGAATCATTCATATTTATCTAGAAGAAAAAATCTCAATTCTTAAAACATATTTTGTTAACAACTTGTCCTTCTGTTGACGATGAACAGAAAAAATTGACCTATAAACTTTCAATCAAAAAATAATAATACTTCATTGATCGAGAAATATTCTTTAAAAGAAAGAAAAGATTCAACAAAGAAGATTTCAACGCCATAAATAATAATAACAAAACCGGCACTATTATTTTTGAAATAGTTCAATTTATTGTATCGGTAGATATGTGTGTATGGTGTGCCAAAGTTTCACCGGTTGTCGAAGCTTTTACCGAATTTATAACTTCGACAACCGATATAACTTCAGCATGACATGTTTATATATATATATATGTTGGGGGCAAAATTGGGATTTGGTCAAATCTAAGATTTGACCGGACAAAACTGGAATTCCAATTTTGACCGGACAAAATTAGAATCCCAAGATTGACCAGAAAATTTTCGGACAAAACTGGGATTCCAGTTTTGACCGGACACAATTAGGATTTGGTTAGAGATAAATTTAAACAAACACGTGCTTCACGATAAGTGAAGTTGAATTGGAGAAAAAGAAAAAATGTGTTTCTAGGGGTTGTGTCGAGATGTAGTATAAATTTACGTAGCATCATTTAACCAAAAAATTGTCCCAATCGAATTCGGCAACCGTCGAAACAAATGATAGTGTATTGAATTTTTATGAACAACTGGAAAAGAATATTAATTTATTAGGTCGAAAGTTCAGAGACAAGAGCGTAATGAAACAAAATATTTATAATGATATAGTCAAATGTTTATTATTAACCAAGGGTAAACCGTCAGGAATTTATCTCTAACTAAATCGTAATTGTGTCCGGTCAAAACTGGAATCCCAGTTTTGTCCGGTCAAATCTTAGATTTGACCAAATCCCAATTTTGCCCCCAACATATATATATCCGTGATACAACGTCAATAAAATATTATGTTGTCGAAGTGGGAACTTGATTTGAGAACTTTGAATTCATGATAATAGTAAACAAATTATCATCAAGCACAACTCACCTGACCGGATATATAAAGTTGACATGAAAACGTATAATAATTCTAAGGGTCATGTCAATCAATTATCTTGAACGTCATCGTAAAAATGAGAAAATGTCATGCAACTGGTTTAGCAGGTCCTTGCGCACTCAACTATTGCATATAGATGATGGGACGAATAATATTTCAACGAAATAGTTTATATTAAAAAATGAATTCAGAAACTAAAATTTTCCTAAACCATCAATGTGAACAATTCCTACCAAGTAAAGATAAGTGTGTGTTAATTACTATTGATTATATAAATAAATATATTCTTATAACTTTGTTTGGACTATATTCAAGTGCATACAATATACACTCTATTAGAAAAATCGTCTATCGTCTCTTTTTACATGATGAGAAATGGGACATCTCTGATTCCCAAATGGATTCAAAACTACTGATAAGTCATTACGTTTCTTAAACTAATGCTTTGCTTTAGTGAAAATAAGAGTTGTGTGTGAAGATATTTTTAACTGAAAAAAGAAAACATACATTTAGATCATTAAACAGACTAATTTTATTAAAACTGTAATCAGATGAAGACTTTTTGATTCTATTTATTAAGTAGTTCCATTCAGGAATGGACACAGTATATTTATGTTCTAGTTCTATTGTCTATATACAATTAACAACGATCGTATGATTTCGAGTGTATCTATGATGAGTCTTTATTTCAAGAGATCGAATAAATATATAATACAGTAAGACAAAATAAAGCGCTTGTAAACAGAAGAAATAATGGAAAATTTCGTCTACAGCTAGATTTTATGGCAATGAACATTTTTCAATTATTATTAGTTTTAATAAGTTTAAGAAGCGAAAAAGAATTGAGAATTCAAAATATAAATACTTGCTGTCACTATTATTTATTTTTTGACATGAATAATTTTTCAAATAGTTGAATCGTATTTTTAATTTCAATGCTATGTCATTCTCTTTTTCTAGTATTATAATTGTGTGATTGGTAGCAGCAACAAATAGTTAGATATAAAGAAATGTAGAAAAAAAAACTAGACAATCTTAGAAGATGTTATATCTAACGAACGATAAAATGCATGAAGCGTATGTAACTAATGAAGAGTGTTCGAAGACCAAGTGGTCTATCAGATTGATGAAATAAATGAATCGAATAATATGATTTTCATAAAAGCATTGATGTCAAAATGTTCTCTAATTTTATTTTAGTATATGCTACGGAAAAGAAATTAATATAAGTAGTCGAATAGATAGTTGGATTAGTATTAAAAAAACAGAAGTGATACAATATAGAATTGAAAATAAAAATCGAAACAGAAAAAAGAAATGATCGACTAAAAATTTGTTCTCCACGGAAAACAGGAAATTTTGAAGGGCGTATTCGATCTTGTTGTCCTTCTAGAGATTGGTAAAATCATGGAAAATGGCTTCTGTGAAAAAGATCCAGGAAATCTGCTCAGTCAACAGATAATTAAATATATAGATTGAAAAAGAAGACGAAGTTTATGGATCAGGTCAGCATGATTTGTCAAAAGACTACTCTATACTATAGTTCTTTATCGTTTAAAAAAGTAGTGATGACAAGCGAAAAAAACAAAAGAGAGCAAGAAATAGCGACAACAGTTCCGATAGCAATCTATTACAAATAGTAAGCCATTCTATAACGGTAGATCGAAGAAAAACTATTTTTTCATTTGCATGCTTGTTTTTATCTGTTGAATTCGAAAAAAAACGAAGTTGACTAAAATCGATAATGAATGTATCATACGATGTAAACTCATTTGTACTCAATGATATTGTAACAAATTCTCATCAGAAATACAATGATTATAAAATTTAAACGATGTTCTACTCTATTGCACATGATATAATCATTCTTCTTGAGTTCTCTCGATAATATTAATTAACAAGTATTTGTCATATTCTTGTCCTCTTCGTATTTAAATATATATATATATATATATACGTCTTTCATGCAACAGTTTCATAAGATTTATTACTCATTGTATTAATCTAACGTTCGATTTCCTGATTAAAAACCAATCGAGAAATAATGTGTGCGAAATAAATAGACTTCAGATTGTTTGATTTGAAAACATCAATTGTCAGACGAATACATATGTAACTAATATATGCTCACTGATTCATAGAAACTCGACAGAAAAAAGAAAGTATAATCATTGGCAAAGTCCATCAACACGGATTTACTTCATAAACTGATTAATAAGTCTCTCTTATATGATTTGTTTAATTGGCACAGTAGTTAGCATTCATTTCTATCAAGGCAACCTTTTTGTTTTTTTCTTCTATTAATCAGGTTTAATTTGAACTAGAAGAATGATCTATTAGTCAAAAGCTGTACTCATGTTAGCATGTTTACATATGACTGCCATATTAATTAACAAATAATCTTTGTAAAAATAAAATGATGACAGATAAGAACACAGGAATATAAACAACTGGTTGATTTCTTGAAAAATAATCGCATATTCTTAGGTCAAGATAGGTTTAATTGTGAATGATTTGGAAAATTTTACTTACCAATGCCACTTGACATGTGACGATACATATAACATCATTAGAAAAAATTTGACGTCTTTTTGACACAATGAACTACATCGACGATAGAGGAAACAATAGACACCAAAGAAATGTATGAAGTCAACGAACTTTTGGTGTTATATTCTAAAGCAAAAAAGAATAAAACAAAGCATACAACACTCGACGACATATATCATTATCAAAAACCTCGGTTCATGAACTATTGAGAATGTCTCAAGATAGTTTGAATTACACTAGTCAATCTACAATAAAGCAATGATTATATATATCGAACTATGAAGCCTAAACATTTTATTTAATTATAAACGTAAATGAGAAGGATTTCACCAAAAGATGCTAACAGAAAATATTCAATGTTACCATTCCATGAGAAACAGTGACTATTACAAAATTCATAAACAATGAATTTGAAGGAAATCATCATTTGGTAAATTTTGATCAGTCTGACGCTATACTATATGATGCATTAGAATTTTAGCGGTCTGATTCTCAAAAACAACTATTCTACAATTGATCTAACACGTCCGATTATCGGAGTAAGTGATGGTGCGAAAAGAAAAATTTCATAAAAATCTTTATGATTCGAATGAGTTCACGCCAATGTCTACAAATGATAAGAAAAGAAAAAGAACCAAAATAGATGAATAGTTTTCTCTTTCCCGTTCTTTTCTATTCTTTTAGTCTTGCGTGCTAATACGGCATTATACTATCTAACTGGCAAACCAGATTTTTTTTATAAAAAAAAATAATCGCTGATAAAGAAGTATTTCCGTTGTATTGGATAATAGACTGTTCCTATACAAATAGGAAATATTTCCTTTTTTTAGTTCATTCAATACTACACGCATCATCTTGAGTACAGCTCTAAACCTGAAAGAAGATTATATATTTGTGATAGAGTTCTGTGTTGATTGAAGAATATTTGTATCGAATATAGAACGGTAGTTTGCATGCAAAACTAATGTGCTATTTGTTTCTTTTAAGATTCTTTTCAAAATGATTAAATTTCTTCTAAAAAAATACAATGACGAACTGCGTAATACACTATTTTGTTTTTCGTCATCTTAGAAGTTTTTTATATCGAAAGCATCTTTGTTCATTACCAACGAACATATTTCATCATCAATTACGATGATCAATCTCCTATAAAATGTTATATAAAAATTAATCTCGTAATCGAAAGGACACTACAATAATATAAGATAATCGGTACTTATCAGAAAAAGTATAGTGAACGTCAAGAAGAAAAACTTGACCGTTGTACAATTAGAAAATTTCACGTATAATCATATATCGAGGATAAAGGATACCAAATTTAAGATCTCTTTCTTCTATACATACGATTACTATGATTGTAAAAATATAGGCCAGCCAAAGAAATATTAATCGCAGTATCGAATCCTATATTTCATTAAAAAAAAACAACATCAATATATATGTATATGTGAATAATATTTTATACATATTAATTTTTGGATTCAAGAATCGACTAGAAATCATTGAATAACAGGTTCTTTATTTATATATTCTCTACTTTTCTCTATTGATTCACGCATAGAATTACTGAATAACTAACATCTACTGAAGTAGTTATGCTTTTTCTTCCTCATATTTATTGTGAAAGTATTAAAAATTTATTCATGAAACGTATGTAAATGAGTATATTTCTTCTTGATGCAATTTTATTGACAAATCTAAATCATACATTTGTTTTTTGGTTGAATTATGTATTATTACCCTTATACGCATTATTTATTAAATAACCATGATTAAGAAATCGTACCTAACAGTCAAAAATATTATCTTCAGTCTCAAATATAATTTTATTCTAACAAGACAACATGAGAAATTCATAAAATGAAAAAAAAATACTGCATAGAACAAAAAAAAACGAATCTTCTTGCCAATGTATGTTTCCATAATGTGACATCGACTTTCAAGTCATTAAGAAATAAGACTTATTCAAGAAAAGCATGTATGAGTTCTACATAAAAAGTTTGTACTTGATTATGTCTGTCAAAAAAATCATATTTAATCAAACAGTTTCTACTTCATACTGTGACCGACAGAGTAGTGACATCGGAATCGAACAAAACTATCAAGTGAAAATGAATACATGTTTAGTACTTTCAGACAAAGTTCTGAGTACTCTTTCAATCTTTCTAGGACATATCTTACTTGACAGTTGCGATGATTTATCAATGATGAAAACTACGCTTATGCCATACTTTCTGTCACATAACTGAAATTATGTTCGCTCTACTGCAGAAATTCCTTGTGGAAAACATTTTGTTTCTTTTTTTCTACTGCCTAAAAAATATGCTTGATTATTAAATGATTTTCTTTACATCTTTTTTTCAGTGTACATAGCTAGTAATGGTAAATCAATAAGATCCAGATGATATATATATATATATATATAAATCTAATTTAGTCTCACCAATGTATAAATATTTACATCGATAAATAATGGTCTGTATTCTAATCTTCTCCGAAATGATGTGATATAGAAAAAAAACCTTTTTTCTACTTATTTTATTTCTACTCTATCGTATTAAAGTTGAGAAAGTCGGTTTGTTATCAGTAATCAAAAATATTACGTTTAAAAAAAATAAAAACTGTTGTTGTCAATCTATTTGATCGTATTTAGTAATTCATTGACATGAGAATAAAGTGTTATCGAAGACAATGGTTAATACTTATATGATGAGCATTGATTGTTTACCAATACACTAAATCTTCGTTCGTATGTCATCTTGTATAGTTTTCTTTTCAAATTTATACGATACAATTTAGATTTTATGTCAAATGTATTTGTTATGTGTATTGTATCATATGTAATCATTACTCACACCCTAGAATCTAATCGTTGATGAAAGTATTTCCTGTCTGGTAATCAAATAAATGTAGAGAAGATAAATTTACATGTTAACGTTTGAAAAAAAGAACTCATAAATGTGATTCGATAAGATGAATATTGAAAAGAATACCAATGCTTGCAAATTTAGAGTTTATTAGTTTGATTTCTTCTTGCATTAGGTTCTATTTTTATTTTATTTGATGATGCTTGCACTCAAAAAAAAATGTTGTGTATTAATTATTGAATAAAAACCTAAGACACATAGACGCATCTCTGTGATAAAGATGCTTATCTGCGTGTGACAGAAACAAACTATAAGATGATTGATTGTCAGGTTTATGTTTCTAAAATTTTCTTCTTATCTTTTTTAATAATTTTTTGAAAAGAATTGTGCTGAAAAATATCCAAGTAGACTTACCAAAAGAAATAAGAATACTAGGGCAACACACAGATTACTCGATCTAAATCTCATCTAATAATAATCCTATGAAAACAAAAAGATTCATTTTCTTTAATTTATTAATATGTAAATACTAGTTCAATAATTTTCTTTCTACAATGCTTTAGAATCTTGAGTTGATCTTAAAAGACTCTTTAGTTCTATGGTGATGATTGTCGCTTGTTTTTTTTTAAATGTTTACTTGCGATAAAGTCAGTTTTTGTTTTTCTCTACTAACCTAAACACATATCAGCAATAAATAATTATTCAGAGCGTAGCTTTTAGTTTATTGAAAATTTCATTATTATTATTCGTTATTCATGAGGTTGAAAAAACATGGTGTAGGTATCGACATGGAATATAGAAGCAGTTTTTTCCCTCCTATAATTACATATGAATATCAACAATAAACGTTCGCTTTATTTTGAAGTTCAAGTTTCAATGTAGAGTATCATCAAGTTTTAGAGTAATTCGTACGAGGATTACAAATAAAATCAACTAATCGTTTGCAATTGTCTTTACAAAAACAATGTTTCCGATCCCTGCTGGTTAAAACCCTATTGAATTTTGTTTCCCTATCGAACAAATCATAAATTCCAGTTTTCCTCTAGAAGAATATTTTTTAGAGATTATATTTCTGAAGACAAATTCATGTTTCTTATAACTAACTGAAGTTTTGTACTAATGCTCTGTGCTTGTACATTTCAATGTTTCGTTGTTTTCTAAAATCGTAACATTCAGAGATGATACTTGAAGAACATTATTCTGACAATGAGTATTATACATGGCGATCCTTACAGTTGTTGGCACTCCTATTTTTTATCTATATATCTACATATATATATATATATGTATAGGCTTTATCGAAACGATGATGAAGATATAACTCGTTTTAAAAAAACGAACTTGAAAAATAGTTAAATCGAATGATTTTTGTAGCTAGTAGAAGTAGTTTTGTTTTTTTTAATTATTTTCAATGTTTACATGTTACGATTGTATTTTTTATGTCTAATGTACTGCTCAATCAGCATATTGCTTGATATTTGAAAATTTTCATAGATTTATGAATAAAATAATTGTCATAGACGTATATGAAACAAATAAATATTTATTTCATCATTGAAAAAATAATTTTTTTTTGCAGAGGATTATTAAGTAATTAAAGTACATACTTTATTGATCTATTCTCGTTGACATCAGGGTTATATGACATCAAATAAAATTGGTAATGCTAACTATTATTATTATTATAAAACGATACTTGTTATAGCACACTTACAGTATTGATATTTTTCTCTGTAAAGAAAAAATGATGCCTTTTTTAAATTAGTCGAAGCAAAAACAAAATCGATGAAAAATACATGTAATGATATAATGAAAATGTTTTGAATACATACTTATAATTATTTTCAATGATTGTCACATAATTGACGCCATTAGTAGGGTTCTTTAGGTATCTTAATCCATTTGTATCACTCGGATTTCATTGTGTTTTCTTTGTCTTTTGACAAAGATTTTTTATGTACAATCACATAAAACTTGATAATTTGTTCAACTTATAGTACATATTTTTATAGTGACTAGTACCGAACTCTTTTGAAAAATGAGATTATAAACAAATTTCGAAATTTGCATTCTCTATACATACATTCCCAAGAGGCATTTTCATTCTAACATTATTTTGACTTTCTTTATGACATGTTTACAGTTCAATATAGTTACTAGTGTACTTCAGATAATTATTTGGTATGGATTAATCATTGAAATGAGTTGTAGACTTATCGTAGAAAGACTACCAGAATGTTGTAATGATGGAAGTGCCTCATGAAAAAACTCCAAACGAACACAAATTTTGAACGTAGTTTATTATCTCCTCGCTCAACTAAGTCGAGTAGGAGAGACGAAGAGAAATGTATTGGTCGAACAAATCAAATCATTTTATGCAAAACACTTAACGACTATTTTACTCAAAACAATCAAGGCTAAATATGAATGATGAAAATTGTGTGAGATATCAAAAAGAAAAAAGACTAATTCTACTATGTATTCTGCTAAGATGATTTTTATTATCTACGGAATTAGTTAACAATGCCATTTCTGAACTGATCAGGAAATCGAATGTAAATGCTCACTAATTATCGTAATATTGATTCACATCAGGATGATTTATTATATAGAAAGAATATATTATGTTCTAGTCGAACATATCGGTATTTTCGTCAAAAATTCTATAATTTTGATTTCTTTTATAAGATACTTCTTTTGCTCTATTCTCAGAGTAAGATTTACACAGAACAAGAGAGATATTAGATTATTTGGATCATGCCAAATCTAGTCAGATTGGTTGAAATAAACTTACAAAATGAAATTATCATTTAAGTAAGAATTTAAGCTAGAAGCTATGATTAGTGACTTCAAGAGAATCTAATTAAAGATATTTTTCGAATTATTTCTGATTAAATATGTATTATCTTCATTGTTCACTCAAGCTTATGATTAGACACTCTTTTTCTTCTGATGAATATCAATGAATATGATCAACAACAATATTTCATTTTTCGGTTATGTAGCAGGTGTATCTGTGTGTTTTTTTACCACTAGAATTGCGCACGATGTCTCTAAAGAAGCCAATACTATTGCAAGTTGAATGAAGATCAGAGAAAACTTATGCGCAGATATAATTTCATTTCAAACATACAATTGCGAAACTACGACCAATGAATTACATAGTCGATTAACTAACGACATCAATAAAAATTAACTTTACATTTCGAATTCGCGTTTAAATACGATTAATCGCATTCTGTCCATCATTCTACGTAATTGGACACATTTTTCATGTTTTTGATTGACAAGTGATCCAACAGTAGCGCTTACAATTTTTACATCAATTGAACTTACTGTTACCAACAGTTTCTTTAACAGTTTGTTTCTTGAATTTCGATTTCGTTTTTCCTGTTCTTGATAATCTATCATTGATTGCCATAGTTGTGATCAGAGATTGTTAAAATTAATTATAGTTCTTGTTGATCATCAAGAATTTGACCCATGAAGTATTCTTTGTAAAGTAAATAAAACGAAAAGAAATAAGTATGTAAACAAGGAAGTGAGTGAACTTAGTACTGACAGTTATTTTCTAAAGTGTTGGGTGTAACGAATATTTCATCATTATATAATCAAAAGCAGGATACTTGATCAAAGGTTAACCGGTGTAAATTTCACTCGCTAAGAAAAAACTTGTCTTCCATCGGGGAAGGATATACAAAATTAAAATTTGAGAAAAAAAAAGAATTCTCTTTGTACAATCTTTTAATAAATTCATTGATTAAATCTAAGCTAGATAAAATATTCGAAAATATCAATTAAAACACAATAAATCAAATATCATGCTAGTTGTAGTTATTATTCCGACCGGGGCGTTACCTGCTTTACAACTATTTACCGGATACACTATGAATGTTTGCGTTAGTATATGCGCATATTTTCTTTTGTCCTTTTACCGTAGTGCTGAGAATGTGACAAGAAAATTCTACTAGAAGAAAATGCCCATTAAACTTCCTGATTTGGTTCAAAGACTCAATTTGGAAAAGATAACTTGATGATCGTCATTAAAACTTAAAACCATGACAAATGATGTTGAAACAAGCTATAACTGACAAATGAATCCATATGACTTCTACCATTACTACATCGACCAGTTACGCAAGCGACGTGATACAGATAGTCAGATGTGGTTTGGAGCACTGATTTCAATGGTGAAAACCGCAGGTCTCTATCTATTCCGAAAAAAATTGCTATTTCCAAAATACTCCCACAGCAAAAACGCAATTTTTCCTTGATTTCGAAGCAGAAATTACTTTTTTGAAAATATTCGCCCAGGGAGAGGATGCATTGTAGAACCTTCATTTTAGTATCAAATGGAAGCGAATAGAGCAGGTTCAATACGTTTCGAGAGAAAAATCTCATGCTCGTTAACAAGGTCTCTGTGAAAAGCTTTTAGAGAACCTGCAGATGTGAAGGAATTTTCTCTTATTAGAACGAAAAAAAATTGACGGAAATCACTTTGGATGTGTTATTTGAAGCTCATCACCCGTATCTGCTATTTAGACACCTTCGGGAGAATATTTTCATGTAGTTCCTAGAAAATTCACCAGGTTTTCTGAAATTTTCAGACGCTTCAGTAGTTTTTACTGTTGTATGTGAAAAGTATACTTTCGACTGCTTTCTGAAATGATCATTCGGCACTACGGAAGCATGATCCTCTATTGCATTTAGGAATGATGTGCCACTGATAGCAGAGGCAACGTTGGCAAGCTGTTTGGCGCATTGTTTTTCATTGTTTATTTAACTGTTGAACATTTCGCTAAGTTAAGCAGATAACATTTCCATATTAAATATAATTAAGAAACACTGTTACACACCGTAATATTTACCGGTTACATAATAAATGAAAAACGTCCTTAATGGAAGAATGAATTCAAAAGCTATTAAACATTTTCACTTGTTGCACAGTTTGATTCGATCTTACTGTTTTTCATTGCGTCGACCATCTTAAACTCTAGAGAATTTGTTGCTAATGAGACGAGTTCGCATGAAATTGTATTCTCATCCGTTGGTAAAAATTGGTGAAATTCTCTAATTCCTTGAAAACCTGCTGATTCTCTAAAAGCTTTTCACAGAGACCTTGTTAACGAGCATGAGATTTTTCTCTCGAAACGTATTGAACCTGCTCTATTCGCTTCCATTTGATACTAAAATGAAGGTTCTACAATGCATCCTCTCCCTAGGCGAATATTTTCAAAAAAGTAATTTCTGCTTCGAAATCAAGGAAAAATTGCGTTTTTGCTGTGGGAGTATTTTGGAAATAGCAATTTTTTTCGGAATAGATAGAGACCTGCGGTTTTCACCATTGAAATCAGTGCTCCAAACCACATCTGACTATCTGTATCACGTCGCTTGCGTAACGGGTTTTGTATAAAGTGTTCGAAACCTTGTGGATTCACCCTGACTCTAGAAATTATCGTGCAAATTAATTTCACAAGAAAAAATAGTTATCAAATGTTATTGTCACAGTAAGAAATGCATTCTGGTTTTAATGATTATTCGTTTTTGGAATTTACAATGTAATTTCACGAATATTCTCTGTTATAAAAACTGCTCTAAACTGTTAAAGTATTAGGGCTTTAATATTACAGAATAGTAAATACTACAGTATGCATGTATATATTCGGTTTATTCATGATCTTGCAAAAACTTTTGATTTCATCTACTCATCAATATAGACGATAAAAATCGATTAAATTTTTGAATAAATTACATAACACTAGTAATTATTTCTTTTACTCATGATATTTTCTATGTAACATATACAGTCATTTTTATAAATTCTCTATTGAAAGCAGATGTAGATAACAGTCACCAACACGTCTTATTCTTCTTACCGAATAGAGTAGATTTTAGTGTTTTTAATATGAAGCATTTACCCATGAAAAATCTTCTAGAACACGAATACAATAGAAGAAATAATTCGATAAGTTTATCGGCAGTGACAAGAGGATGTTGCCGACTATTTTTGTGTTGATATTGTTCTCACTTTGAAAAAAACATGAAATCAGATGTGCGAAAAAAGCTAACGGCGAAGTAGCTCACGTACAGTTATATTTGGCATTTGAGATTAAAAAGAACATTTATTTCTGTTCAATATATATACCAGGCTACGAAGTACTCTAGTCGATTCAGATTCTATGATTTTGAAATAGTTTTTTCTTATCATTCAGGATAGAGTATTACATTTTTAAAGTATCTGGTATTCTCCCATATAGAAAATGGTAACAACAAAGCTAAGCAGGTCGATGAGCGAGTTAGGAAGGTTCAGGTTACTGTGAATAAAAAGTACCCAAAACGAAAAAATACAAAAATGAAGAATTTGAAATCGGCTAAGTTGATGATTATAATTTAAGGTTCAGCGTCAAAGATAAGTGATATTAGGGGTTGTTCGATTTTCAATCTGAAAATGTCAGTTAAAGCCGGTTGTTCTATTTCTTTTTGTAGGAAAATACGCAAAAATCGATCCGAATGTTTGAAAACTGAGTAAAGTTTTTGATACCTTGATGATGATGATGATGATGGTTGAAAAAGGAACTTTTTTAAATTTTAGCAACTGTAGAGATGGGTCTTCTGACTACTGACAACAACGCTTGCGATTATAAAGTTGTTTAAATCTGAAGACACAATTTATTCTTTCTTAATCTTTGCATGACTTCAACAAAAAATTAGACTGGGCAAATAGCCGCTTATTTCATCTCTGTCGAGTCATAAAATTTCTTCATTGTCCAATCAGCATACCAAATATATTATAAAGAGTCGAAAAAGTTTCATGCCTCTGTCATCTATTTGTTAATATACAAAGTAGATTATATGTCAAATTAACAATCGCGTGTACAGTGAAGTAGACTAGCTATTTATAGTTTATTTTACAAGCTATTGAAAATAGAACAGCAAGAAATTTTATGTTCATCATAATGAACCTATGAAGGATGAAAAAAACTTACAGTGAAGTACGTAGGTGAGATGTATACGAGTATGAGAAACAGTAAAACGATTCATTAGCAATAATCTATCATGCTGAACTGCAATTTTACATAAAAACAATCGATAAACTATCGACGAACGAGTAGATTAGTAAGTGTGGAACAGAACTGAATAATTCCAGATGATAAGACTACTATGAAACACAAGGATCAAATTAGATGCTAATTTTCAAGAAAGAAATGCTTAGTCGTTTCGATAATATCTCTGTCCTACATGATGTTGATAATTAGTGATTCAATATTGTAACTGTCTCATGAATCATCAAATTGATTTTATATGACTTGAAAAGACTTTTTTCAACATTAGAAAACGATTTAAAGAAATTGATAGTAAACTTACTCACAGATATGACTTCATATGAGACACACAGTCTTGCTATGTCACTAATACCGAAGTTACTTACAGTGAACTTCTCATATCAACTGATGGCATTATCAGTCGCACTAGTTTCCAAATAGATCCGTAGTTTTTGTAAGAGCTTGATTAACGTATAAAAAAAGTGACGTATATGAACATGCATATGAGCCCAATGAGAATTCTTTTTTTAGATTAGATCTCGAGCCACTTTCTCCTAGTTCTCTGTAATTTTAATATGGGAATTCCAATCCCACACAAAACTAATATGTTACACTGAATTGATATTCAAAACTGATTAGATTTACGTGAATTGCAAATATTTACATAAAGTAATTTTTTGGTGGGTAGCTCATTTTCTAATATTGATCACGGTTGAATATAAGCATAAATTCAACGAAAGCTACTTGTATCGTTTGCTAGTCTATTCTTTTTTTCCATTATAACTTTATAAACTTGAAAATAGATTCTCATTATGAAAATACATTTTCGAAGAAATGATTCATCCTTTGATTCAGTCGTCAAGCTGATCATGAGTGAATTTTTTCGGCATAGCAAACTTTGCACAAATATATTAAGCACATAGGTATGTAGGAGTACATTCGGTTAGATTTGTTAATTTCTCATATCATAATTTACAGTGTTCACAGAAATCAGTATTATCTATCAAAAAGACTACAATAGTTACCAGAAAAAAAGAACGTTTATAATCCGTTCTGAAACGTAGTACGTTTAAAATTAATTTACATGGCTAATAACGTTTTCTGTTGAATATTTTGAAACAATTTTCAAATGCATACAACTCATTTCCTAGTCAAAAGAAATCTAAACTTGTCGACGGCATCATTTGTTATCGTTGACAAAGTTTTTCAGAAGATAAGGATAGTTTTAGAGCCGCAGTAGACCGATAAGTCTTACGTGAATTCGAGTCGATGAGTATTTTCTATGTCTATAAGAAGTTCATGTCATGTATTCGTTCTGGTCACGTTCCTGACGAACGTAAATCTTCGTGAAAATTCATTTGCAGAAGCTTCTGAGTTTCTAATCACTTGTTGATGTGTTTTGACTCTAATTTGGAGCAAGTCATTGTGGGTTCTTGGATACGGAACCCAAAATTGCCATTCCCACGACTCCTGGAATGAACATACAAAAACTAATAATTATAATCTACAGCTAATGTCAACACTGATTCGATGGTAGTTATATATATCTGTGCATAGAAGCGTTTCTGCACGACTTGATTAATTTTAAATCAAGGTCTACATTCAAATATCTTGTGCAAGGATTGAGCAAAGAAGAACTCTAACATCTCAAGACGAACAATGTCAATAGTGATTGATATTTGTAGTTTTTATTATTTTGACGATACAGTCGAAATAGTATCTCTATGACAAAGTTTCGAAAACCAAAAAACATACTTTTTCTATCATTGTTATATATTGTGTACTGCAACGAAAACTTGTATAATGGCGGTCTTGAATACCAAGAGAATGAAAAAATGTATGATTTTCATCGTCTTCTCACGAGTCAACCTTACTTCTGTGGGGACAACGGTAATCGTGAAAACGAGTGGTTGTTGTTAATTGTATTAATTACTTCCTATTCTTCATTGAATGGGAGGAGGTTGATAATCGGCGAAAGACTTTTCAGCAAATGAAAACAGCGAAAAATCTATTAACCGAAGAAGTGAAGTAGCGAAAAGCAGAGTAACCGAATATATTATCCCAATAATGATGAGAAAATTTAAATGGAAGAAACTTTATTCAAAGTAGATGGAGCTCACCAAGAAGAAAATTTGGGTTTGGTGAAAAACGTCGAAAAGTAAAATAGTGAAAAGGCAAATGGCGACAGAAAAGGTAGGAGAATATCGAAATGGAAAGATATAGATATAAATAGATCGAAACAGTGCAGCAATAGACAATAACGGGTGTAGACCAGAACGGTGTATGTATGTCGTCGGATAGATTGAAGTCAAGTTCAAGTTTAAATCGAACTGAGACAGATTGAAAATTTTTTTCCTGGGCTAGATGAAAATACTGAAATCAACTAGTTGAATTCAAAAGTTCGATTTGTTCTAATTCAATTTAAAACTGAACTGGATTTCAATCTATCCTACTAAATCTATACCACGAAAATCTATTTATGCTGTTCCATTCATCCTCTATTTTCCTTTTCGCTTTTCGATGGTTTCCTTCTGTTTTTCGATGCTTCTGTGTTCCCTGTTTTAATATATTAGTTGAACTTTTAACATCGATTGTCATACGTATACACTCACAGAAATTGTTTGATATCTGAAAGAAAACAGCAAATCACAGTTCGAAGATTGAGTGAATGTTGATTTTCAGACTTGCCTGCTAGTATAAACCACTTCCTTGAACTTGTAAGTGAGTGATTTGTTTCAGAGAATTCAATTCTACATCGAATGATGCCATTGTATTGCTTACGAATCATTGATAAGTGTTTGAAGAATTAAAATAAAAATCTATCATTTGCTGGAACAAAAATTTCCAATATTAAATTTTAGCTTTTCACATACATTCGTCTATGATCTTAAAGATTATGAAGTTTTTCTTGGAAGCAAACAAATAGATCATTGTCATGGTTAATAGTTCATACTAGAAATAGCATTTTGTTGATCAAGAAAAGGTACAATAACAAGGATGCTTGGCACTCTATCAAAAAGAACTTTTTGTTTTGTGTTACCAGTTCATCTAATGAAAATTCTCACTCCTGAAATAAAAATAGAAACCGATTAAAAAGTGTTATTTAAAAATTTATGATGAAGAAACACGGTCGATTTATTGATTCTGAGTCACTAAAAATAATCATAAGCGTGAAGATATGTTTTTTTGAAGAATCTAATTCTCAACACTGCATAGATATCGAGACGAGTCTAAGCAGCAGTGAAGATTAATTTTTACTTATTTCATAAATGTTTGTTGTACGTATTACTCGAAGATTTCAAAAGAAATAACTTAATTGGAATAAAAATAAATTCGATTTCAAAAACCAGCTAGAATTTATTTCCAAAAGACAGTTTCAATGATTTATGAGATGAAGCTGATCAATCCGTTCATGGATTAAAAATGAAGTTTTCTTAACTGCTGATGAAATAACTAGAATCAATCGAGCTAGTAAATATAGGTGCTATGATTTTTTACAGTACAGAATCTACATGCAATAATTTCAGACGTAAATTGTTCAACCCATGCGGTTTATACCAGTTTTGTTTTTCGAGATTTGAGTAATCTATTTAGACCTACCGTCCTGGAAAAACGGGTCGAAGATTGCAATGAAAATTTCTTTTTCGCTTTCTAAATCATGGAGAATCACTTCAGTATACAGAAATACTTTAATATGTAAAGTGTATCTCTAAACAATTTATGACAAATTATTAATCATATTTTTCATTAAACAGGGAACTAAAATTTCTACTACAATTGTCTGATCAAGATTATTTAAGTCTGAAACTTTTCATTCTCTGACACGTAAGCCAATGGTGAAATACATCAATTTTCATACTCAATTTTGACCATACTTTTACATTAAAAATCATGCGAAAATCAAGTACAAAATTTAATGTAATTCCTCATTAGATTTAGTCAGAAAGCTGAAACTTTCAGATTCGAACTCATCTTGAGCTAAAAACATTCAAATGGTAAAACGATTGCAAACTAATTGGAAAATTACCTCATAGAGGCTATCATATGATAGTCAGTTTTATTCCATGCTGTTTGTAGAAGATGTTTTAAGAGTGTGTTTCAACAAATACTTATTTGAATTTCTGAAAGTTTCACTTCACATAATCTTCATTCCTTGTGCTTTCATTTTCTAATGTCAACAAGCCAACCAACATTTACGTGATGATATTAAGACACTTTTCTTCTACTTCTTCTCAGTGAACGGTTGAAAATCTCGATGTTCGAAAGAACTCTCAGAATAAGGGCGTTCTACTTCTGGCAGAAAATGCCAGCATAATAATTACAAAAGATACTTTTTCATGTTCTTTCTGCTTCTTGACATAACCTTTGTGAAATAAACGACATAGGCTAGTATGTACATTAAAACCTATTCAAAGTTAGCAGAAATCACAATTACCAATATATCATGCAAAACTTAAAGACCAAAAAAGATCTTTCTCTTTTCTCAACCACAATATCATATTCAAGTCGCTATGATATCAGAAACTATCTATCACTCTGTATATGTAATTATATATACGCAGTTAGACAAAAGTAATATTTCGATAACTCTGATATCAACGCGGACTTTTGTTTTTTTTTGAAATTAATGAGACTAAATACCCATTGATTCCGATCATGGTCGTATACAATATTTTGGGTTCGATCTCGATCATTGTAGTACAGATGAGAGAAATAGCTGCAGCATCATATTATGCCAGTGTTCTTTAACTCTACACATCCTATCCCAAGCAGACAAACATTTGGAAAAACGCGTTTAAACGCACAATCGGGAACGCCGATTGTGAGTCACTAACGCTCATTAACAACACGCAAGAAACGCGTTTTTTACGCAGAATTTTCACTTTCCGAGCGTGAAAACGGATAAAAACTTTAGTCCAGAGCGTTAAAACGCACAATTATTCGACGAATTGAAAGCCAATGCGTTTAAACAATCAAAATTAGAGTTTTAATCCGTTTTCACGCTCGGAAAGTGAAAATTCTGCGTAAAAAACGCGTTTCTTGCGTGTTGTTAATGAGCGTTAGTAACTCACAATCGGCGTTCCCGATTGTGCGTTTAAACGCGTTTTTCCAAATGTTTGTCTGCCTGGGTACGCAACAGTTAGTATGTACTCTCGTTGAACTACTTAAATTATTTTAACTAACAAAAATACTTTGTCGATTCCACCTGCCGTTTGATGTGTTCAACAGCTTCATTATTTACAAAAACAAGCATTACTTTTACTATCAAAACGATGAGGAGAAAATTGTCAAGTAATCATTAGTGAATCATTTTTGGATAAACTTTAAAAAATTTAATTTCTATTAAAAACAAAGAAGCATGGCGTTTGAGATAGATGTCGTATAATTGTAAAAACGAAAAACTTACTTCGTGTAAAAAATAATCTTGATCTAGATCACATAGGAATAATATGTTACCAATATTTTCATGAGAATTGCATTCGTATAAACAACTTTATGACCTTTTTCGAGATGAAATAATATCTTGAATGAATATGGGACATGTCACCAAATCTCTGAAATTTGGACTTGGATTTGGGGTATAGTTCAAATGTAGCCCCTATAGGTGGATTTTATCTATGTTTTGATCACAGGATTATTGACATTGTTTTGTTCGACTTAGGTTTGGGATTCGAGATACGTTTAACATTTTTTTTCTATCTAACATGAGCCCAACTTTGTAGTCGTGATACACTGAAACCAAATCATAATCCCAAATCCAAAGCTCAGTCGAGAACAAATCCAAATCCTAGTCGAGAACAAACCCAAATCTATTTGCATGAAACCCCAAGAACTTGGATTTTTTGCACCCCTAGGCCTTCTAAGATTTGCAAGTGAAGAGAGAAGCAAAAATTATGCAACATTATTTTTTTAAAATAGTCTAATTTATGAACTAATCAGAAATAAATAGATCCCTCATAGAAAATGTTTTATTCTTATTGATAAATAATAGTTTAATTTGAAAAATGTGGGTAACTTTTTCTGAGTGTTTCAATGGATCTAAGTAAAAACAATTACTAATTCCTAGTTGAAAGTGCTGATATTAGAATTTACATCAGTAAGTAAAGTAAATATTAATAATATTTGACTTGCGAATGTCTTTTTTAATAAATCATGTCTCTCACTAATTTCCCAATGTCATGCTTTCCGATGTTGAATATTTTTTGAATTTTTTCCGACGGTTTTCTTTTTTCACAATACCAGTTTTTATTCACCATAAAAAAATTAATCCTCACTTTTTTTCCTCAATTTTACTGAAGCCAAAAACCAAATAATTCAACAACAACAACAAAAACAACAAATAGCTGCATGGATCATCATATGATTATTTTAATACAATATGAAAAGCAAGAAGAAAAGTAAGACAATAAAGATAGGAATTCTAAATGTTCTAACGTTTGTTTCGTTTTGTTTTGCTTGTAATTTTAGAGAACAGAAGTTGGATAAGTAATAACTCTTAATTTAATATATTCATGTTTTTGCTCGTATGGATATTTTGGTGTTTTCGATGGTTTCGATGATGATTCCGAGTGAGCCATGCATTGAGCATCATCATAGTTTCTAGCTAGTTGAATTGATCTTTTCCATTCAATACGACAATAACATGGTGCACGTTTTTTTATCGCATGAATCCATGCATTAATCATACGTCTCAATTCATGACGAAATCTTCTGCCAGCGAATGAATAAAGAATTATATTAGACATTGAATTCAGCAAATCACTAAGAGCCAACAATGCATGAGAGCGACGTAGAAAATAGGGACAATCATCTCCTATCACAACAGAGCGACCACAATATTTAATGCTCAATATAATATCAATAAACCAAGAATTTATAATCGCTAAAATACATTCAGTTGTTATTATAACAATAACTCGACGCGTTTCATCTGTTCGACGACGTGACAATAATGATTGTTCATTCAGTGAACTTCGAATGCCAACTATCCATCGAAGAGATATCGTATTAGCAAGTATTGTTATTATAGATGGTATTATACTTCCAAGAACTAGGTTTTAAAGAAAAAAAATGAACATAATCATAAGAATGGAGCACATAATGGAAGACAAAGGAAGATTTTCTCTTACCAAGTAACATTGTGTATCGATTGAAACCCAATTTTCGTGAATAAAGAAGATGATAGATTTGTAAAAAAAAGTTTGCTTCAAAACGTATCGGACATGAATGATAATGGTATTTTAAGCGAAGTTCATTTCGTGCCATTTTGGTGCCTATTGTAGATAATTGAATTTTCTGTATAAGAGAAACGATTGGACGTTGATGCATATCAAAATAATGACCTTAAAAGAATAAAGTAATATTCAAATGAGTTGTCTTCACAAAGAAGTTATAATCTAATTAGTTCTTATGAGTGTAGAAAAATTTTTAAGAAAAAAAAGAATAATAAAGGCAAGGATTTTATTCATTAGTATATTCAAATAAACATAGCATAATCAAAAGCACGGCTTAGTATAACATGGAATAGACTCAAAAATCATAACACTATAATTCTTTTCATCGTGACCAGTACGAAATATTTCATCGTGCTATGAACTCTTCGGGAAACATGGTACTTGCTCGTTGTATATGTAATNATAGAACAAACTATTATGTATAGAGTTATTCTGTTGACAATTGCCATAGGTAAAAGAAAACTTTATCTACGAATGGTAACACGCCGTATTAGTCTAATCTTTAATTCTTGTGGGATTCGGATTTAGTTTGAGAGAAGAATTTAATGATCATTCATGTTTATGATAATGCAGCCAATTCAAATTTTCTCGAGCGCAAATGCAATGCGAACTCTTATTTGGATCATTCACTGTTTTTTATTTTTTTACGAGTTTCTTTAATCAATCAACATTCAGCAATTGTCATCATGAATAAAATATTGTACACGAATAAACAAACATGACCGATGTGACAATGATAAGCTTCACTTCTCTTTGATTTCACCGAATATAATCATTCAACAATACATAGAGAAGAGATCAAATTTTTATGTTGGTGGTAGTATCACATTATTTCTCTGTAATTTTAATACTAGTTAAACAACCTTACTATTTTCTTCACTGACATGGTGTTCAACTAATATTATTAACTCGAAAAATTCAAAAAATAGTAACTCTTAATTATAATAATAATAATGCATATTACTAATCACATTATGCTTTCTAGGTATCAGCTTATCTTTCTTATAGATTAATTTTTTTATGAATTTTTAAGGAAATTAAAAATTACATACGGACTATCTGAACAAGTTGTTGATGTGAGCATACTGTTGAATTATTAACAATACAGTCGATTTCACTTTGATTACTTGATTGATTTTTGATAAATGTTATAAAGTTTATTGTTTCATTTGAAAGATTTGTACGTACATAATTGTACCATTCGAATGCAACACTTGAACTAAGTTCAGATGAACAAAATAGAATTAAACCCAAAAATTCAAATAAATATGCTAATATAAATGCACATAGAATAAGTAAATATGAAAATGATTTTGGTGATGAATTTCGTGGTATCATTCTATATGATGAATAAAACATGTCATAAGCACGTTGTACAGCTAAGAATGACATAAGTAAAATTGAAAATCGTATGTAAAACTCGTAATGACTTAATGGTACAAATATTTGTGGAGCATATTGCGTAAAATAACCATAGATTCTTAATATAAAACTGGATGTGCAAGATGATGCAGGAAAAAAATTATGAAACAATGTTTGTTGATAATACAATAATTTAATGACACGAAATGTAAAATAAATACAATCAGCAGCTAATAAAGCAATAAAAAATGGTGTTAAAATTGAAGAACGAAAACGTTTCCGTAAAAATACACATATACATAGCCAATTCCCCACTGAACCGACTAGTATAATAAGAAAACCAATCCATGTACATGCAGATTCAAAAGCCATCTTCTATGAAGTAAGAAAAAACGAAATCATTAATATGATAAATACAACTATTTTAGGAATATGATTAAAAAATCGAGAAAAGAAAATAAATGATGAATGAAACAAATCTAGTCATCATCATCTATTGTATCTGTTTTCTCGTTTTCTTCTCTCTCTTCATAAATGTATTCACGTGATAAACCCTTGACAATAACTCAAATAATCGAAAACAATTCAATAATGAATAGTCATCTTATTCATTGAGGAACTCGTATTCTAGTTCACGTTGTAAAAATGTTATCTGTAGTACTCAGAAGAAGAAAAGGAAAATAACGCAAGGATTGAGATAACAAGTAGAGAATATACAAGCTAGATTCACTTTCCGTTTGATAGTAACCTTCTAGTTCAAAGGTTTTGTTAATATGCATTGCAGATACTATAACGGACACAACTAATCAATTTAATGTACTTAGTTCTCCTCATGAATTGTTAACACATATGTATTCAAAAAAAAACTTAAATTAAATAAACTTACAATCAAGGAAAATAAATGGCCGTCGATGTTTTATGTCGTTTGATTAGCTATTTTAAACTTCGATAAATCTAAAAATAAAATGAATCGTATTATATCTATAGGATAGGATAAAAACCTTTCGGTGGAAAAATCATTTACATTTAAAATAAAATATAGTTGTATTTTATGCAATTATTATTAAAATAAAATATGAAATGCTTTTTATTCTTTGCTATATTTTTCTTGATATTGATCGTGAATTTATTCTTAAATCAATAAAATAATGTCGAATATATTTTCAACAAATCGAAAAAGAAAACTTTATATTATTTATTCGAAGATACAAATAAATAGCATATGAATAATATTATTTTTTATTTAAAGCACACGGATGCAATTTTACGAAGAAACACTCAATACATGATGAAGCTAATTTATGAGAATCTTCTCTCCAGCCGATCATAATAAACAATCTATTTTATATTGCGATGCATTCTTGATCCAAGAAGGAAATTTCAAAGCATTCTACTTCCTTTCAGAATTACAGGATAAATCATGGAGGGTAAATTATTGCTACAAAAGTTCATCATTATTTTATTAATAAAGAAGCCAATTTATGTGACCGAAAATAAAATTCTAATAATAAAGCATGAACTAATTTCATACGTTGGACTATTCTACTTCTATACCTACTAAGATATTCAACAAACAAGGTTTTCAATCTGTTCAATAATAAATACCTTGTTTGTATTTATATTAAAATGAATTGAATCTTACTTATCTATATACGATAGTATATGAAATAAAGTTTAAATTTATCAGTTCGATTCAGTAGCAAAAAACAAGATGTGATGAGAATGAATATCTTTTTCATATTGTACTTATCAGTTTTTTAAAAACTGCTTTTATTCACATATTAATAGATAATATAAACATTATACATGATCCGTATTATTAATAGCCATCAAAAGTTAATTTCCTTCTTTTATAAATAGTATTGAAGTATAAAAATCAATCTCAAATTCTCAGTTATGCTCATCGAGTACATATGAGTTTTAAATCCACGAGAAAACATTGCTCACTATCGATACACATAAGTTTCCATATTTTACGTTCTCTGAACTTTTTTCTGTGCACACATCTCTTTGATGGTCTTCATTTCTAAAATGATCGGCCATCAAGAGCACTACTGTCTAAATCACACAAAATAGGTTACAGAAAACATTTCAACGCACAAAGTACTGTAACACGATACGTTTATCTACAAATCACAACATATGTTATATCCAGGGGCGTACCGAAGTCTCGAAAGCAGGGGGGGGGGCGTAACGACCCCCCATCTCAATATTTCAAAAGCAGGGGGGCGTAAGGCCTTTATTCATATCAATTCAGCAACTAAAGTCCCCAGAAAAGAGCTTTTTTTCAATTTTTTTGTACCAAAAACACAAAATTTTCAAAAGCAGGGGGGGGCGTAAAGCCCCCCCACGCCCCCCGGTCGGTACGCCCCTGGTTATATCTATAGTATCATGCGACAGGATTTCGTTTTTTTGGCATGGATTTTATTAATGCATGTAAGAAGAGTACAGTGTTACGTTACAAATCCTTACCTAATCAAAATGTAAAGTACATGCAACAAATATACATGAATATATAGTTGTCTTTTTTTCACAGATCTAATTTGAACATGTTTACTTTAATGAGATTAACACTCTCACACTTCAACTATGTTCTCATACTGAAAGTTTAATTAAAACTGAAGAATAATATCATGATAATTTAATTATTCTGAAATACATATGAAGATGCATGACAATGTCGAATTTCAAAACAATTAGCAAGATTCTTTTACTCTCTATATGCAGATTGAATTTAGATGTGTGAGCTTATTTCATGGAAACTGAACATGGATAAATATATGTCAAAGAAAATATTTAATTTCTATTTGAACTCGAATGTAAACGGTAAAAAAGTAGAAGTTTTGATGACGATACCTAATCATCTGAGTAATAATTAGATAGTTTTTGACAATAGAAATTATTTTTATTGGCATGCATTATTGAGTAATATTCTACTGATTCTAAAACTAGACAAATACTTTATTTTATTATTTTCAAACGGTTCATATGTCTCGCATGAAATACTCAGAAATATTACATATGGGAATACTTTCAATAATAAGCAGCATGCAATATCTTGAATACTTCGCTTCAAGTAAATGAAAACCTTAACTGTATGAATGTAATCATCTAACTTATCTATCGTAATCTGCTTTTTGAATCTGCAACACTAGGAATATGACACTTAACTTACATGCTCGTGAATAGCATAAAAAAACTTAAACAAATCTTTCATGTTAACTTGACATTTTAAATATGTCATGAATATGTGCACAATTATTTTTTTTTCTATATCATGTTCTGTTGGGTTTTTTATATTATCAAAAACTTTACTCACTAGATTTTCCTTGGCAAAGAACGATTTCTTGTCTTATTAATATTCAGAGTTTAGAATTCTCTGAATAAACAGACATATTTAATTTCTTGAGCTATTGCAGTATTTTTTATATACTCTGAAATTCATTTTTCATAACTGATCATACCGAATCCTTATGTTTTCATTTCACTATGCTCGACTGACTGGATGTGATACATTATCACTCGCGCACATTTGTTTACTCATAACAAAAGCAATAGAATCAATAGCACTTCGAAAATCATCACGCAATCTCTATCTGCTCTATTGACTTAAGATGAACTTTGGATAGCGAAAAATCGAATGGTCATTGTGCAGCAATCTTCACACTTATATTCATAAAAGCATTGAATTTAAAGGAAGTTTTTCAGATCACTCACATTTTTCTCAAATGATTCTATGCTGTGATTTTCAATATTTGTTCATGTCAACTTACGCCAAGGATAGTTTCATGAATATTAAATTCTCGAGTTATGTTACGTTTCGATACTTCAAAAATCATCGACTTAGTAAAATATAAATGGAAAACTTCTAATTTAGTCTTATTCGACCTCCATGTGAGTTAATGGTACTTTTGTAATATCAGATCGATAAAATTCTACCTGATCTATAATAATCTGAGCTACTTGGTCACTTTTCAAATTAATATAACTACATTGAGTTATTTAGATAATAACAACAATATGTGCATCGACAAATATAGCTGCAAGCAGGAAAATTAAAATTCTATAAACCAGGCTTTCGTTTAAAACAATTGTCATAAAAATTTGTTTCACTATATCTCATTTTAGTTACTACTAATGTGCGAACAATCATTGAGCTCATCAAACACATGATTCGATTAGAATGAAAGAAAATTGCGATCATAAAATCATAATGCACTAGTGTAAAACATAATCATGTTCCTGAAAGAATTTAGAAATCTAATGTACAACTTCGTAAAAGTTTCACGGAGAAGGGCCTTGTCGGATGCTTCTGTCTTCCATTTCGATCTTTCCGATCTTTTTTGTATAAAATTATCATGCATATAACCCTTATAAAGCTCTGTAAACCTAAAAACCGAATGTCCACTCCAGTGGACATTGAACAAGTTCAATAAAAACAGCAATAAGACCTTATATAAAGGAACCAATATTTTTTTGAACTAAGAGGACATTGGAGGCCATACCGAGATCAAAGTATAATTTTCAAGTGACTGTCAGATGGAACCATAGATCTTTTATCCCTGATGATTTATATATGTCCCTTTTTTTTCTTAAAGTTTTGTTTAATCATAAGTGCAACGTGCAACTTTGTTTATTTTACGGAATATCCTTAAACATAGCATCAAGGTATCTGATGAAACCATTCCGTAATTTTTTAACCGATCTACTGGCAGATTACGCCATCAAAAAGAAAATCCTCCTTGGGTGGAGCATTCAGTCTCATGGAAAAATCGAAAGAAAGGAATTTTAATTTGAAACTTTGCTCATACTTAGCTCAAATGATATCTGAAGTGCTCTGAAGCTTTCGGCAACAATGGTTGTTTTCTTCTCGAGGTACAGAATGTTGCAAAAATGTTGGTTTTGGGCAGGTTTTTGCAAAATGTGGCCAGTTTTTTTGGGTATCAAATATCTCAACAGAAAAGCATCTGTTTTATGTCAAAATTTCAGAGTGAGTTGAGAACTATAAAACCTACTTATGGAGAAAATTTCAGATTGAAATAATTATCTTTTGATTTTTTACAACGCCGGATAGCTCCCCTAGGAGGCATTGCATGTAAGCCACGACCACCATTGCTCAATTGATAGCACAGATTTTGTTCTTATTTCTACAGTAGATAGATCTAACAAAGTTATGAAGACGCTGAAAATTTCAACTCAAACGGATGTACCGTTCTCGAGATATACAGCTCAAAGTTATTGGTCCTGAATCAAAATTCGAGAAATTTTTTTGAAAAAGTTTTCAGTATTTTTTCGTTTTCTCACGAACCGTGAAAGTTACCGCTGAGATTTTTTCACCATAGATACTATCGGTCACAGGCTATCTTCTGGTAGTAATGA